>JXPZ01004260.1:30372-52682 GCA_001014575.1 Themira minor
GGCGTTCAAAAGGTGTATGGGTTCGATTCGATGAGCTCTGCGGAAGAGTTCCATGGGGCATTGTGATTGTGACTAAACTTTTTATTGCTTTTTGGTAAACTTTGGTAAATTCTCTCTGGCAAAGGATAGCGTTTCTAGTTAACGGCATATAACAAGCTAAACTTGAGTTAATTCAATTTTTTGTCTAATTCACATACATAATACATATTAGCTAACAAGTACGAGTGTATTTCCCTAAACTTCTTGCGGACGTGATCCCTCGGGCCGGATTAATTGTTTTTGTGGCTGGGCGAGCCGCCGCACGAGCATCCTTTGCGCAACATTTGTATGGACTTCTTTGGTGACTTTAGGGATGGGCCCGGGCCCCCATTGTTCTCGTTCTCCGGCGATGGCGATGAACCGGCCCCGGAATTGCGACGCGACGAAGATGGCCGCACATTTGTGTCCAAGTGTCGAAAACTAATCGAAAGAGAGTTATAGAGCATGGCTGGTGGGGGTGGAAAGGCTCACCGCAATGACACGTTGCTCCTTTGGTTGCCGTCGTCGGCGACGCTGTTGAATAGAAACGCCAGCGGCCACGAAATCCAAGAGTTGTGATCGGTGGAGGTTTGGGTGCGTATGATGGGGGTGGAGCTGCTGATCACCGGCGAGGCCACGTCCAGCGAGAGCTTCGGCGTGCCGGCTTTGTTGATGGCCGGATTGTAAATCTTCGGGTCGCTGACCATGCGCACGAAAAACGAGCGCCGCTGCGCCAGTGAGTCCTGCTTCTTCTTGTTCATGATCTCGGTGAGCTCGTCGTGTTGCTCCTTCTCCAACAGCTCGTTGGCAAAGTCCACGATCGTCTCCCACGCATAGTCGATGTCGTCGGTGGTGGCGTTCTGGGCGACCGCACAAAACCGTATGATGTACTTGTCGTTCACGCTGGCCGGCACCATGTGCAGCTTTCCCGACTCGTTGATGGTGCTCAGGAGTTTCTCGTTCAGCTTGTCGCTGCCCTTCAAGCGGAAGCACACTAAGCCCAGCTAAAACGAACACCACGTTCGCAATTAAGTCATTGGATGTGTGCGGTCTGGGATTTCGGCAACTCGCCGCATGACTTCATGGCAGCACGGTGGCAATTTGCGTTCTGTGCGCGTGCCATAAAAGCCATAAAGCTTGCGAACGTCAACAATTTTAATTGTATGGTATGGTATGATGAATGCGAGAAGAATTTTGGTAATGCTACTTTGGGTTTTTTCGTTATTGAGAAATTTTGGTTGTTATGACATTTCTCATGAAATCACTTGAAAGTGTTATTGAGGCTTGTTGGGGCGCATGTTTACTATACCGGGTTTTCTGTGAATGTGTAAACAATGTACTCTTCAGCTGAAGTGAGGCTCATTGATACGATTCTGTCAAGTCCAACGAAAACAACTCAAAGCCAACCCAAAGGTAGGCAGCTTCGCCAGCCAGTCAATCGCCAGTCAAGACAATTCAACCGAGTGCCGGCAGCAACAATTATGTACATATGTCTATACAACACTTCAATTGCCGAACAAGCCATGACGGGGGAAATAAAGAGCTATTTTTAACAGGCCTCCAAAAGAGAGAGAGACAGCGAGAGAGATTTCTATGGACGCCCACTACCATTGGTTAAAGTGTCGTTGCGGCCGCATTCAGTCCAGCCAACAACGAACAATGAGAGTAATCATTTGAATTACATAAGGTCAGGTGGGTTTCTAGGATTTTGTAATGCATTGTAATTACCATTATAATTGGAACTTGATGGGTCGGCCAGGGGGCACCTTACCTTGACTTGATTACAAATTTCGAAGCGCTTGTCTTTGAGCACATGCTGCTCGAAGCGTTGGGCCAATTCGATGTGGTGCCGTATGTACTTCTGCAGACCGGAAATTCCGTACGACCGTAAAACGAACCTGCAAAAATCAAATTCATGAGAATTACGTAGAAACGCGATCGTGTCCATAATTAATGGCACATTGCTTTCGCAGAATTGCCTCCACGAATTCACGCACAGTGTGGGTGTGAGCGAAGGATATAGGTGAATTTCTTGTGAACCGAAATGAGTGGGATCATCAATTGTTTTGGGGATTCTATTTTGTTTGTTTGCTTTGACCGCTTGTGGGTGAGAACTTTCAGTTCGCTTCCGTTGCGAACACCAAAACATTAAATACAAAGAAATTCCTTTGCTATTATCTGTGTGCTAACTATGCAAATTCGTCAAGTAAATCACCGTGTTTTCGATTCGCATGAGATTTGTTATTATTGATGATCGGCTACACACATACATACATACCACAGTTTCAGCGAACGAAAACGCCGACTGAGTGGGACTCCCCAATGACGATAGTCGATCGCCGCATCTGAGTAGCCATGCTTGAGGTACAACGGATCGACAACCAGCGCTGATGTCAAGCGGATCCGATCGCGCACCCACAAAGTCGAGCAGTCGAAATTCGTTAATAGCCATTTGTTGGGGTTCGTGTTGAATGAGTCAGCATATTCGATGCCCTACCGTCGGCCGGAGACAAAACGATTCGGAGAGCGAAAAACAACCATTAGACGTGCGGCTTTGGAAAGTTTTTGTGGTTTCGGTTGCTTGTGTATAAAACCGAATTGCCTGCGTTCACTCACCTTTAGCAATGGCTTGAGTTCGGGGCATATGAAAGCGTTGCCTGCATATGCCGCATCCACGTGCAACCACACGCACGGGAATCTCTGCAACTCGGTGCCGATTTCGTGCAAATTGTCGAAGGCGCACGAGCCGGTCGTGCCCAGCGTGGTGGACACGAAGAACGGCACAAAGCCCTGCAACTCATCCTCCTCCATTGCCTGTCCCAAAATGGTCAATTTGAATTGTGTTTACCTCGAATTGGGGTAAGTTCTCACCTCAGCCACGGTCCGGCCTCTCAGGCTGGCATTCTCGTCCGGCTCCAAGATTCGCAATTTCACGAACGATATCATGGCGGCCTTTTCGACGCAACTGTGCGCCTCCTTCGAGCAGTACGCCATCAGTTTAGACAACAAGTGGCTCTCCTCGACAAAGGGGTGCTGCGACTTGAGCCTCTTTAAGGCTTGGGCCCGCGCTGCCAGCATCGACACTAGAATACACTCCGAAGCGGAAGTCTTTCGAAAGTTCACAAATTAAAAACGCTTTTCGCCGCACTGTTTAGCTGGTGCCCACCTGAATGACTCCTCCGCCGGTGCTTCCCTGCTTCAGGGCCAAAAAGTGATCGGGCAAACCGATCGCCTTGCCCAGCCAGTCCAGCACGATCGTCTCGAGTTCCGTGCAAGCTGGACTGGCGGCCCACGAGAACCCAATACAGCCGATGCCGTCGCTGAGCATGTCGCCCAATATCGAGGGGAACGAGTTTCCCGCAGGAAAGTAAGCATGAAACCGCGGATGCTGCCAATGCGTAACGCCAGGCATGATCTTGTCCTCTACATCGGCCATTATGTTATCCCAGTCCTCTGGTTCGTGGGGGGCATCAGCTGTGGAAGACCCTCGTCGTTACACTGTGCCATACCGGGGCTCCTAATCGCCAACTTACCCGGCAGCAAATGCCTCAAATAGCCTGGTTCGACACTCGGCGTGACACGCCGCTCATTCAACGTGTCCAGATATTTGCAAATGTACTCGACCATTTCGGTGCCACGCTTGCGAAACTCTTGGCTGTCCATTTTCGCCAATTCAATGCGTTCAACTAGCTGCAAATTACAAAAGGACACTTGGTGAGATCTCAATTCATTCATCGAAAGAGGCCTTTCCCTTGATCGTCTGAATGAAAATTTTCGTTTTCACGGTTTTCGGATATTTCGAATTCTCTAATGTTTTGGAGATTTCATTCATTTATTTTACTATTTACGTTGTTGTTCCTCGCCAAAATTTGTTTACATTTTCAAGTTATTATTTTTATCTATTCCGCGGCCTCAGCGTATGTGTGTTTATTTTCGATTCGTATGGTACAAACAGATGAGCTGCTATCTAACGATATATTTGCTTTGTTTCTGTAAGATATTTGTCGAAACTAATTTCATTTTGTGTTCGCTATTCTTCGAGAAGCTGTAAACAATGCCCAGTGGAAAATTCCAAATTTGAGATGTTCGCTCTGACTTGCCAGCGAGGTTCAAGTTTGTTCGTTCCATTAAAGGATAAACATCATTGGTTACATAATAAACTATGTGCAACTGTTATGGGCGGACGTTTTAATCGTTGAGCTCTCAACACTCACTTTAGAGCAATACATTTTATTAGGTAATTTGAATTGTTTTTCTTAAAAGAAGAGGGTCTTTTGCCTTGTCTGTTTAAGGTAAGGGGTTTTCTTTAAATTTGAACTTTATTTCAAAAATTTTCAAAATTGTAATGGATATTTTCTCTGGTATACTTTGTTATGTTGCCTGTATTGCCGAGTGGGTCGGGAAACAAATCACTTAACTTCCGTTGCGGCGTGAACGTTGCTTGCAATGCAATTAAACACTGATCCTCTCGTCCTAGATAAGCTATCAAATAACCTCGGTTTTCCATGTGACTCACCCCTCCCCCCCCCCCCCGCAGCAAACACAAACATCCTGGCATTCCCATGTATATGCGTACAGCCATTCTCGATGCACGTAGCTTCAACGTTTAGTGTGGGGTGAATGCCAAATCCCCGAGCAGTTACGCCAAACGCACAAGTAAATAAATGAAATATTTGCGTCGCTGCTTTCTGCTGCTGTGTGGTGCCATTTGTGGCTCACGCTCACTCACCGTCGCTCCACCCAGTTTAGTTCTTCATGATAGCCTTCACGGCTTCAACTTCTAGAACGGATAGATGGTTGGCTCTTCCATGGAAATAGGAAAAAGGGCATGCAATTAATTCGTTCTTTTTGCTTTTGCCTTGTTTTTTATGTGCAANTCGTGAAGATATTTTCGTCCCACTACGATGATGGTTGCTTCACTCGTNACGTGAAGATATTTCCGTCCCACTACGATGATGGTTGCTTCACTCGTGGAGGCGGAAGTTTGGTATGCGGGGATGTCGATGAAATTATGAAAAGGCACCACTTTTATGAAGGAGTCGGAAGCCATAAAAAATATAATATGCATAGATAAGGGAAACGATTTGTGCGGATTCCTTGCCTCTTCGGACGTTCGTGTGAAATCAATTTATTTGAAGTTTTCCGTTCAAAACGATTTTTTTTTCGTTTGGAGGTGGGCACCTCAAGACCGCAAAAATTCTTGTGACTTTTGAATAATTCGCCTATGTTGTTCTACATATGTATGCGAAACCGACAACGACAACCGCTCGGTTGTCGTTTATAGCTTCCCATGAAATCGTCGGACCGATTAACAAGGGTCCCGAGGATGTTCTCGCCTTCATTCTTAATTTGCTCGTCATAATTTGCCGATGAAATTGAGTTATGGACGTGTGGGTGTGTGCTACCCTATGCACAGCCAACCCCCTATATGCTTGACAATGCCACCGAATTCTATTAAATTCTTTTGATGGGCCGGCGAGGGGTGGAACACTCACACAAAATTCTTCGACATCTTTAGCTTTCAGTTTTAGAAACGGGAGCGTCATACACGGGTGTGTGTGTTTGCCTGCCCATTCATCAGAATTTTGACAAACAATTTGCTTGCCAACATTTTTTCCGAGAAGAGGACGTTCTGAGCCTTCGTAATGGAATTGAGACAACTGTCGAATTCAGTTAACTTCACGCGATGTCGTTTTTGTTTTTTTTCCTGTTGCTTAGCATTCATCTAGGCGGCCATCAACACCACAGCCACAATTATTTCATTAAGTGATTCGTTTCACGTTCAACAAGGGTCCACAATTCCCCCCACACTCTGAGCATAATTATCTCCATCCGCTGGAGCCCTTTGATTCGACCCTTTGGCGTTGGTTGGTTGTTGTAATGCAAATGATTGACATGAAGAAATTGCTGTGGGTGTGTACGATTGCAAAGTAATTTAGTGCGAGTGGCGTAGGCGTTGGTGATGCCGCCGGCAGTTGCTGGGAATAATTGCATTGATGTTATTGACGACTCCCGCGCAGAGTCGCAGAAACGAAGCCAGTTCGTAGTTGGAAGAGCAACCAATCTTGTAAACACACATTTTTTCTCTCCTTTGCTTTCCAATTAGGTCATAATTAGAGGGGCTGAGAAGCCTTCGCTTGCTGAGGGCATTCAAAACTGAATTTTATTTCTCGATGTCAGAAAGGCTGCCACTTTTGGCACTTGTAAATCAATTAGTTTTTGAAATTGCTTCCTATGGTGACCCAAATAAATAATTTCCAATTCTACTTTTTTTTCAGCACCGTTTCTCCTTCTTGGCGACAGCAACAGAGCACAAAAATGATGCACTACCGGAAAGGGGAGAATGTCGAACATGAAATTCCGCGGGAGCAACTGCCATTCGACGGCTGTTTGGGGACGCCGGCATTGAAGAACTTCCTTTGGATGCACGTAAGGCATTTGCTTGTGACGTCCATTTGTGAACCTAATGAATTCACTGTCCGTTCAAAGGTCAAAGGCGGCACAAAGGTGAGCAATGTGATTGCATTTGCGAAAAATGCCTTGGACAATGGGGAATATCGCTCGGTGGTGTGGAGCGGCTCGGGGGGCGGTGTTGTGAAAACTATTTCGTGCGCGGAGATAATGAAGCGAACGCATCCGCTCTATCAGGTGTCCCGCATGTGCTACACCAGGTGAGTTAGTCGCACCCGCAGCTCTTTCACTTTCATCCGCCGCTGTGGCGTACTTTTAGTGTGGAAGAACACTGGTTGCCGCAAATGGCCGGTTTGGAGGAGATCGTGGCGCACCGCCAAATACCCAGCCTGCACATACTGATGAGTCTGGATCCGATCGATGATGACGTCAGCGGGTTGGTGGCTTCACGTTAGCCCTCCTTAAAATTTCCTAAATGTTCACGTTTTGTTCGTCTTTCCATGGACAGCCTTCAGAAACCCAATACGAAAACAGACTTCTGGCTTCAGCCCCGAAGGTCCGGTGCCCCGCAGGGAACGAGGCTATACGTGCCCCCGGACCAACAAATTTTAAATAAGCGTCATCGTCCACAACCTGCTCAGTCGAGGAAGGGCAAGGCGCAGAACGGGCAACAACAAGGAGCTCAGGCTAACACACCTCAACGACAACTGCACAATAAACAGCGAAATAATCAGAGAACCAGCAATAGAGGCGGGGCCGAAGGTGCCGAACCTTAGAAGTTTCCAGAGGGATCATCTACGAAACCAATGGACACCTCATAGCATTTCGAAAATTATAGCAAATAAACCAANTCACACCTCGTAGCATTTCGAAAATTATAGCAAATAAACCAAGTTTTGACTGTGCATTATTGTTGATTTTCTGTCACTGGCACTCCATAAGGCGTCTCCTTTGTGTAGTTGTATTGTTTTAGGTTTTGTTTATTCAAAATGCTTTCCACTTANTTAGGTTTTGTTTATTCAAAATGCTTTCCACTTATAGATCTTTCAAGCTTAACTCTTGTGTGTTTTCAAATAATTTCCCGATCGTCGGTCGTAAAGTTAATTTTAAATACAAATTATTACATACAAATGTATATAGTAGAGTATAGTATATAGAGTTCTAAAATAACTTAAACGGTGTATAAAAACATACCAAAGCAGACGCGCTTTCGATTGGAAAGAAAACACGGTTCATGGCTTTGCCCACACCTATTGGATTCCCACGAATGTTTGTTTGTTTCTATGTATGTACGTGTTTAAAAGAAAGTATGATGATGTACTGGTTTACTGCTACAACGGGCTCTTTCCACTATTTGTTTGAGAAACCCCCGAGAGTTTTGTGGTTTCTGGTTTCTATATGTGTGTGAGGGTTCCTTCAATCATTGCCCTGTTAGGCTCGTACCAGTGGCATGTATGCGGACCACTTAGGCCTCACTCTCGCCGGGCGCTGCATTCTCCTCCTCGTAGATGGGAACAATGAGGTTCTCCTTCGACATAAGCGTGTATTTTGTCACGAAATGGGTGAAACGATGGCATAAATACGTTTCTGTTTCGAACTCATCGAATATCCGACGATGATGGAAATACGCATGCGAGAAGATCCGATACACGCGGCGGCACACCGAACCCAGCTTAGTCACAGACGAGTCCTTGATGGAAACCCTATGCAGAAGACAGAAGTGTGTGTTTTTTAAGAAAAGTGAACGGAATCATCTACGAAATGTGCTTACCGGCTGGGAAAGTATTTGTTGCTGTTCAAGAGACACGCGGCCCCATCTAGAGTGTGACGTGTGTAATCGATGGCAGGGCATTCTTTGGGGGTCTTGTGAGCGGCACACAAGAATATCCACTGGTCTGTGGCGGTCATCTGTGTGCATGTCGTGGGAGAGCAATGCTTTTGCAAGCGCACAGCCAGTCCATTGAGCTCCATGCAGAATTGTCTGTGTGAGAGAGCACTTCAGTATAGTTTGGACGATGGTGAACCGCCATCATTGTTTAGATACCTTAGGTGTTCGTACTTCCAGACGCCTTCGTCTTGGGCCTCCGGCATATTTAATATAAGGTCCACATTCGACGGGTCCCGCTTAATCAACTGCTGTATGTACTGCTGTACAGCCAAAGTGCTGTCCATCTCCTCTAGGGGCTCGTCGGGCCAACGGCAAAAATCCTGGTATACACACAAATAGCAAGGGGCGTGTGTAGATGTAGTTTCAATGCAATGGATGGGAAACAAAGGTTCAACTTTGTCGTGGAATGCTTTGGCTATCGAACTCACCTTGGATTTTGTGCCGGGGCGATTTCTTCTCAATATTGTTGTGCCATCAGCCATTTTCATGGTTCCTCGATTATGCCCGATTGTCGTCCAAAACACACACACACACAAAACTATACACGTCTATGGAATCCAAAACTTCGTATGTTTTTCGCAACAACCACCGAAGGTTTTGGCAAATATGTTGTTTGGAAACTATTTTAATCCTTGGGAAAAGTATTCATGAAAAATTCTGCAAATTTCTTTACTTCTTTTTTGGTTTGTCTCTCTGACTTTTGAGAAAAGAAATTTTTTGTTTTTCCCACTATTTGACACTTCTTGCGAAAAGGGGATATTTTGTTGTTTTCACAGTGTTGGTAAAGTGCTCGTTATTATGAGGTTAGTCAGAAACTTGGAATTTTTAATACTTAATTTAAAAATATGTGCACAATCGATGCCATAGCTAAATCTGGAATTCAAAAATTTGAAATAGGGTGATGATGACACAATACTTTTTTGAGGGATCTTGTGCGTTGTTGTCTTGTATTTACGAGAAATGTAGGACAGCTATTGGTAACTTTCAAGGTATGAACTTTCCATGCAGCCCTGTTTGCTTTTATCAAATGTCAGTGACGATTTTGTTTTGTGTCTAATTCGTGAGAGTTGGTGAGACAAAGGCAAAGTTAAGTCGTTTTTTGCGTTTCACAGAGAAATACGGGAAAACTATTTTGCAATCAATATAATAACAACAATTGCATTTTGTGATATTTACATAGGAACAATTTAAAGACAAAACAAACTAAATCAAACAAATATGTCATACGCCTATTTATTCAAGTACATCATTATTGGAGACACTGGTGAGAATTGATGATTTTTCTTTTTAAACAGTTGATAAACAGCAGGAAACAAGGGAAAGGGGCCAGTGCAAATATATAATAATTGCGATTTGCAGAAATTATGAAATATTTACTGAACGATGACGACAAATAAGAGTCCCCTTTTGCCAAACAGCTGGATCAACCAAAAGCTCACAAAGTGATGACGAAATATGAATTTGGGGGAAAATCGATAAATCTTGACATTCTTGATGCGGGCGTTAGCTTTGGTCGCCGTATGTTCGTTCGTTGCTCTGTGTTTCGTTCATACTTTGGGGGTTGAAGGTGGTAGTTGGGGTTGTGTAGCTGCACTGCCCATCTCACTCCCTCCCATCCAACCACTCGCTTAGGTCCTGTTTCCCTTGAAGTTTTGTGAATTGAATGTACACAAATGAGAGTGATTCATACACCACGGCCCCCTTTTGTGAATGTTCGCAGTTGTCATTTCCTTTGTGTTCTCATTTAACGTTATGATTGTAATTCTACTATTTGTGTCATTGCAGGTGTCGGAAAATCGTGTCTACTGCTACAGTTCACCGATAAGCGTTTCCAGCCCGTTCATGACTTGACAATCGGCGTAGAGTTCGGCGCTCGCATGATAACGATCGATGGCAAGCAAATAAAATTACAGATTTGGGACACTGCCGGCCAGGAGGCATTTAGGTACGACCGAGGTGGATTCAAAATGTCCTATTTAGTATCCTAATTTGCATGTTACTTTGCTAGATCCATCACCCGTTCATATTATCGAGGTGCTGCCGGAGCCCTTCTGGTTTATGACATTACACGCCGCGAGACCTTCAACCATTTGACTACATGGCTGGAGGATGCCAGGCAGCATTCCAACTCGAACATGGTCATCATGCTGATAGGCAATAAGAGGTGAGTCACGCATACTCACATTCACAGTACCATTTAAACTGTTTTGTTGCACAGCGACTTGGATTCGCGGCGGGAGGTGAAGAAAGAGGAGGGTGAGGCCTTTGCGCGCGAACACGGCCTGGTCTTCATGGAGACGTCGGCACGGACCGCGGCTAACGTGGAGGAAGCCTTCATCAATACAGCTAAAGAAATTTACGAAAAGATCCAAGAGGGTGTCTTCGACATCAACAACGAGGTGAGCCACTTTCATGTCGTGACAGAGGAACGCATAACCACGTCCTTTTATTCTAGGCAAACGGAATTAAGATCGGTCAACAGCATTCGCCCACAAATCCCTCACTACCCGGTTCAGGCAATCAGGCTGGTTCGGCCAGCAGTGGTTGTTGTTAAAGGCATAACGTAACACATGCACACTTAGAACCTAACGTCTGGAATTCAGCTTAGAACGCGACACGGCGTCAAGCGCCATGTCTATTCCTCGTATAGTTATAAGTGTAGTTACGGTATATTTTAATCTTTTTCATGTGTTTTTCTAATGACAACTAACTAAAAAGCAACTCGAGATGAATGAGCTGTTTACAGCAACAACAAAAATGTTCATACTATTTCTTCATAAATTATGTTTGACTTATTTATCTCAAACCTAATATAAAATATATTACAAACATTGAAAAATATCGACAAATTTTTTAAGTACGAAGCAAAGTTTTTGAGGCATTGAAATGCTAAAGACAACAATGTGCAATGGCCAGTTATGAGCCAAAACTAAATAAGCTAATTAAAACTATAAGAAAAATAAAAAGATATCCCAATATGACGTCATTTATACAAAAATGCAAACATATTAGAGAACAAGAAAAAACAGCACATACTTTATGAGTTTATAATTTCGATTGATTTTAAGAACGTTTGCGCCCAAATGAAATTTCAAAAATTTTCGTCGAATTAAAATATATATTTAATGTGAGTATCGTATTGATTGTCCTATTTGTATAATTTGCTCAGCTCTTTGCGATGCAAGAGATTATGAATACTAGCGGCAAAGAACACTCAATTGTGATGACTCTAAAGCCGAAGCATACCAAAATTTGATTCTTACACCATCCACGAAAACAAATCTCTCCCTCTCTCTCTCTGTATCAATCTAAGTGTATAGTTAATTTGCATGTAGTTGAAATGTTTTCTGCTCTCTTGGTGTTTTGTTTTTATTTGCATTTTCGTTTTGACTTTTCAATTCAATTATGCATTATTACATATTTTAAATTAACGACCACATTCAAGAAACCAACATAATATGTTTAAAAAAACTAATTTAAATGGTATNCAAAATATGTTTAAAAAAACTAATTTAAATGGTATACATTTATATATATAATTATACATACATACATAAATATACATGAATATTGGACTAATTGTAATAAATATTTTTTCGATAAAAACTTAATTGCGAAGAGCAATTTTTAATCGCAATCAGTTATTTTTTCAACTTGTTGATTCTCTGATTGGTTGGGGTCATTTTAAGAACTTCAATGCGAGAAAGATTAACATTTACCCGTGTGAGGTAGGGGAGTCTCTTCACGTCAATTATCTCTCCCTTGTACTCATTTTTACTTACTTATGTGGACACCAGTAAATAAAAGTCTTGCGGAGCTTATTTGAAATTATATTCGATTTAAATGTATTTATTTGAATATGAGTTTCAATAAATGTAACTTCGTTTGTGGGCGTGTGAATCAATTAATTTATTCAATTTGTGTATGTATGGTAAATATGTTTCCAATAATTTAAATCACGAAATAAATGTTGATTTAATTTCTAGACATGTTCAAATTGAATTTAAGCCGTTTAATATCGATTACAACAATAACTATTACGCTATAATTGAATTATTTGTTGTTGTTCTATTAGAATTAGCATTATAGTAAGCCTAGTTTAATTTTAATTAGGCTTTCACATGTGTGAATTAAATTTAATTGCAATCCAATGCAAATCCATTTCATTCAGTTTTTCATTCAGNAAGTCCACTGAATTAAATTTAATTGCAATCCAATGCAAATCCATTTCATTCAGTTTTTCATTCAGATGAGCGGAGTGTGTGGCTGTGAGTGTGTGTTTGCTTGTGTCTGGGTTCAGTTTATTGGCTAAAAGGCTATACTCGACGAAGTGACGCATTTTGAAAAAAAACTAATTAATAATACTTCAGAGTTTAATTTGGTTTTTGTTTTGGCAAAGCAAATTTGGAATTCCATTGTGATGGTGCGTAGCGCGACTTGTGTCTATTTATTCAATACGATACAAAAGTGGATATTAAAAAGTTGTTTCTGTGCTTTTAAGAATTATCATAAATTATTGTATTTGTTGCAGTGTTTAGTCTCGAGGAGAGCGCTCATACAAATTTGCGGTCACGCACAACACATTCGATCGAACCAAAACATTAAATATTGAATTTTTTCTTTTTAAATATTCTGAACGCAGTTTTCTTATTTTATATATATAAATGTGTTAGTGTGTAATTATCGATAGAATTTTCTTTTTTTGCTCTATGTATAATCCAGGCAGTGGGAGTTCTTGATCACCGCTATAACATTGGGGACAAAATCGTTTTTTATTGTTATTCGTGGCTTGTATAAGATAATTGATTTTCACTTATTTCTTTAACCGATATATATATATATAAATAAGTTCTTTAAAAAAAGATATTGTTCAAAAATTATTCAGCATTTTCGAAAATTTCTCAACTGGTTGGGTTTTAATAAACATCACATGAGGATTGTGTCTTAATGAAATACATCTTAACCGTTAGAATATATGTAGGCTAACTCTAAAACACGCAACATCACATGGCTGCACACACCAACGCAACAAGATACGGATCACTTCGACTGAACGACCCAACTACTGGGAGGAACTACTACGGAACTACTACTACGGAGAAACTACACTACACAGAAATATGCCAGTGACGGCAACGAAAACAGAAAATAAAGACAGAAATGAATGGGTGTGTGTAAATATGCAAAACATTTCGGTCTGTGTGTGTAGTTTAGTAAAGCACTTAATGTATGAGGTTGACTTTTTTTATCTCAGACACATCACTGTCACTTTCCTTGTGACGCTTCTCGCAGAATTCTATTAAATAAGAGCAGATGCCGGACAGCGCTATAAATATGCCCGAGAAGAAGAACGTGTTGTCCCATCTGAAATGCCAAGCAGAAATAGGGCCATTGTTAGAACGTGGCAATTTTTTCAATTACATGCAATCACTCACTTCAGCGTGGCCTCGTAAATAGCGCCTGCTATGGGGGGTCCGGCGATCATGCCCACACCTTGCACCAGCAGCACAAGGCCATAGGCACACGTGAAATCATCCAAATCGACAATGCTCACCAGTATGCTGGGCGTGAACGAAAACGAGCTGGCAAAGGTGAAGCCAAAGACGACGCACAATATCATCAGCATCGGATAAGAGCTAACAAAGAGCGGCATAAGCAGCACTGAAGCACCGCACACTGAAATAACACAACTCGATATTTGTGTGTCGCCCAATCGATTGCACAGCGTCGCACTTACCGAGCATACAAGCTGAATAGCATATGTTCACATTCATCCAGGACCGATCACCCAAATAGCCGAGGAAGATCATGCCGATGGTTTGGGCCACACCGATGACCGAGATCAACTTGGCGCAGTCCGACGTCTCGTAGTTGTAGTTGCGCATGTACTCAGGCAAGTAGAGGTACGGTATAATGAACCTGTGGCGAAACAAACAACATAAACACACAATAATTGCACAGATCTTGTCACACTGCCAGCGCTGTGTATGAACATAAATTAGCATTAAATGCAGTTGAGCTTTCAGCGAACATGCTTATTTCGTTCATACCGAATTGATGTTTCACACTTACCAAATAAACAGAAACAATGTCGACAAATTGAACAAAGTGAATTTTATGTCCGCAAACATTGAAAAGTCAAACACAGTTTTCATTGTGTCAAAGAGGCTTTCATACCATGTCTGGAAAGGGAAAATATGCGTAAGTTTACTTTATAATCCAATTAGAGTGAAATGTACATAAGGCATGAATGCAAAGGAAAATACTTTTTTGATAAATGTTATGCACATTTCAAATCATACTATATGTGACCTAATTAGACCCTAAAGAGTCATACGTAAGTATATGAAACTACATTTTCTAAATCTTTATTGTTAAAATTAGCAGTCATCAAATGTTTATTGCGGCAATTGTTTATCATGTTTATCAGCGCAATTTTTTGAACACCCATACTGATCGGAGTCGAACTCATCCGCTCCGGTTTGTTCATGATAAAACTTCATGCCTTTTCGCATTTGTGCGAATGCCGATAGTTGCGCTCACATTGGCGAAGCTTTGATAAAATATGCAGTCATTTCCCCGACTGTCATTGTTACGACTGTTATCAACACAACAGTACTATTATAGTATTCACGGAATAGATAACGTCGCCATGTGGACTCGATTCCTAGCCTAAGCCAGAGGAACCCAAAGTTCAGACGGGACTACGACTTTTACAAAGTGTAATTCTAACGTAGGGAGGCAGCGAACTGCTCGTGTTATCGGTTGACGGGTGTTTGTATTTAGTTTGATTTGACTTGATTCACTATGTATTGCTAATATTAGACTTTACAAAAGTGTACTACACCACAAGCGAGGGTGATAAGAGCAGCAGAGTGTTTATACAGTTTTATGTTTCGTAATGGCAAAATGGCAATTTGGTGTACTCACATCTTCTTCCTCTTTGGCGATTGTTGTCATTGAGTTTCTGTAGATGTTCGGGCACGACGATGCCCTCAAACGATAACGGTGCGTGTTGAGCATGGCGCCGCGGTAGTGTATGGAGTTGCGGTGCAGGCGCACGTCCTTCAGGAAGTTGGCGTGCCGAATGGAGATGTTGCGGCGTAAGTTCGAGCGGTAGCTGGGCTTTTTGGAACGCGACAAACGGCGCATTCCCGTTATGCTGTCCATGCGCGGGCGTCGCATCGGCCCCTTGGGCAGCGTGTCGTCCTCGGGTATCGTGATGACAGCCGGGCCGTCGCCCCCCGCCCCACCACCGGCACTCTCGTTGTGCTTGCGCACGTTCACCTCCAGCAGGGCGTAGCGCTGCTCATCCTTGACGGACATGTAGTTCCAGTGCATCTCGTTGCACAGTATGTCCACAGAGTTGTGGCGCATGCTCTTCTGCTTAAGGTCGCTTAGCGATTGCGTGTAGTTGTTCGTGCCCGTGAGCATGTTCTCGTTCAGCGAGTAGCGCGAGTTGATGAAGTTGTGCTCGGTGGCGCTGGTGTTCTGGTCGCGTATGAACTTCTGCGTCAGGTAGCCCTCGTCTGCGGACGACTGCAGTGAGCCGGCCGGTGAGCGCACCGGTGTGTGGCCGTCCAGGGACATCTTTTCCGACGGCGACAGGGTCTCGATGGAGGCGAGGAAACTCTTCTTGCCCGCCCCGGCCACTTCGCTGGCGATGCCGCCGATCATTGAGTCGTCCGGCGAACCGATTACGGCCACCGTGGGATTGCCGGCGGGCCCCGTCGACGACATCGACAGGAGATTCTCCCGCGAGGGTGCCTCCACACCCTCCTTTTGGCGGAGCGAACGGCGGCTCAGGCTCTTCACCTCGTAAATGCTGTCCAGCTCGATGGAGCCCAGGAAGGTGGGCAGGAACAGTTCACTGCGATAACGCTTCAGGGTGGTGTCGTTGGGATCGTCGATCTGCTGGTTCGCCTCGGTGTTGTTCTTCGTTACCAGCGTGTCCAGGACGGCCTCTTTGGTGACGCCGTTGTCCAGCAGCTTCTTGATCTCCTCCAGGCAGACGCTCGAATTCGAGAAGGTGGTCACACTCTGCGAGCGACTCTCCAAGCGGTTTTCCTCGATCAGCCAGTCGGGATCCCGCATCAGCGCCCCACAGACGCAAGCGTTCAGCATGGTGCCGGCCAATATGAGGGTGGCTCCGCGCCAGCCGTAGTTGTCGATCAGGTATTGCGTGAGCGGGGCGTATAGGAAGGTGCCGATGCCCGTGCCCGAGGCGCCGATGCCGGTGGCGAACGTGCGTTTCTTGTCGAACCAGAACGCGATCGACACCACGGCCGTCACATAGCCGATGCCGAGCCCCAGGCCAGATATGATGCCGAACGTGAGCATTAGCATTTCGATGGAGTTGCACAGCGACGACAGGGCAAAGCCCACGGCGGACACTAAGCCCCCCAGAATTGTCATCTTGCGGCATCCGTACTTGTCCACCAGGTTCGACCAGATCGGGCCCATCAACAGGGGCACCGAGAAGAACAGTGAGCTGATCCAGGCCGTTTTCGACGGCGACTCTCCGAAATAGGCCAGCAATTCGGTGTTGATCAGCCCGAACGAGAATGACAGGCCGTCCGCAATCAGCGACACCACCAGTGACGCGAACACCACCACCCAACCGTACCCGCCATCGGGCATTTCCGGCTTCTTCTTCTCCGTGGACGACGAATCAATCGAATCGCCCGACTCGTTCGAAATGAGACGTTTGCGTTTCTTAACCCCGTCGCCGTTCAGAGCAAACGCTGCCGACGTTGTCGCCACACTTGCTATGTGGTTTCCATCTATGCGGATTATGCTCTGGCGCATGCGGCCGTGCACATCGCCGTCGCGTACATCCTCTGCGGACAGATTGCAGAACGTCACCTCGGGGAAGAGGTCATGTCGTATCGCCCTATTGATGGGCAGTAGCGGAGCCGTTTGGCTTGGCGGTGCCGCCGCGTGCTGTTGCTGCTCGTGATTCGATGAGCAGGCCGGAGAAGCTTTCAGTGGCTCGTAAATGCTGCCGTTTTGCTTCGACTGAGCGCCGGCGGTGACAACCATGATGGCAACCTAGCAATGCGTTTTCGTGTAATGCAAGTGAAAAAAGATTTTGTAAACGGTGTGAGCAAGTGTACTACTGTAATTAGTTTTGTGCTGTTTCAAATGTGATAATTTTATTTTTTTTTTNTAAATGTGATAATTTTATTTTTTTTTAATTTGAATATACTAGATGATTCTTGTTTGCTCTTTTGCGTTCGAATATTTTTGTTTGGTAAGTCAGTGCAGTTTNCAAATGTGATAATTTTATTTTTTTTTTAATTTGAATATACTATATGATTCTTGTTTGCTCTTTTGCGTTTGAATATTTTTGTTTGGTAAGTCAGTGCAGTTTTGCTTGTTGCCTTTCTTTCGTACACAAAGGTATTTTTTTAATCTTGCTAGTGCGATTTTATCGAATTCCTCTTGAAATCGTCTTGGTAATTTGTCAGTGATTTGTTGTATGTTCTGTGACATACAAATGTCGAAGAACGCAATAGTGTATTATGATCTACACGATAACGCCGGCCTTTGGGGTGTGTGTGCAGACAATTATCGAGTCAAATAGGCACCTATAATAAGAAATTCGAAGCTTTTGTTATTTAATTGTGAAAAATCAATATAAGAATGCTAATGGGGTTTCGCAAGTGATCGGCCAGATCGGCTTAAGCAATCTGAACGTTTTCGAGAACCACTCAAAGATTCCAGGCCGCCGGAATGGAACACTCTCATATTGATTCGTTGATTGGGTGCTATAAATTTCCAATGTTGGTTTATTATTATGTTTTATGGTCAAGCGTCACCACAGCCGTCCCTTTACGTCATCTCGGCAAACTCATTGGCGATAGTGAGAACAAACGACTTAATGCGATTTTAATAACTGTGACACACACAAACACGCGGAAGAAGGAAAAAACTGGGCACACAAAGTTTTCTGAATTATTTTGCTTTCAGCGCTGCAGACGTCCGAACGCAAAGACACTAAAACAACAACAACACCAACGAACGAGAGCATCGTTTGAAATGTACTGCTGGGTGTGTAAAGTTTTTTATTATGATTATAATATAAACACTTCTTTCATTTGCGCTCACATTTGGTCACTTCATTGTGCCACAATTTCGTAATTTATTTTGTTTGTTTAAGTTTGTTTGTTTGTTTTTTTTTTCTTTTGTTCTAATTGTAGTGTAAGACAAGTTTTCTAAATTCTTCGGTCGCCTTCAACTTGAATTGAACGTTCTTGCAAAATTTGTGAATCGCCCGAAGAATGAGGGGTACAAGCGAATGGCCAATAGATGCAAGTGCCGTTAGAAGAACAACAAAGCAAAGCATAACACGACAATTTCGCCTCGTTTGTTTAATGACAAAAAATAGCAAAAATAAAGTATATCAACAAAATAGAAAACTGAAAGAGACATTTTCAAAAAGTTTTTGCTATTTTCAAAACGAATCGAACTGTAATGTTTGGAAAAAAAGACATCAACCAATGTACAGCAATAATAGAATCAGCTGTTTTGTTGTTTTCTTGATGTGGACCAAAGTCAAAATGTGATCTCTTGCGCCATACCGCTTCGTTCTTCGGGCACTCATTCGGATTCGTATATGAATTGCCTTTTGACTATGTTAGAATAATCAAAAATAGGAAAAGTCCTTGTGTGTTTGTTCAATGTTTGTGAGGCTGTGGCGCGTCGGTTTTGTTGACAGCATTTCTGTTCAAAGAGCATATTAATTTATTTTCGGAATATCGAATTTATTTTCGATTTTTGCGCATTTATGCAGATAGCTCATGAGTGTGTTGGTATGTGTGCTCAGGGCTAGATATGCACACACATTTTTGTTCGATTACACAATTCTATCAGAGATTCGCCAATTTCGCGACGTATTCACCAAATTTTATAATTTTCATAAAATTCAGACGTACTTACCTTGGGAGTTCTGTTTCGCCAATCGAGTCGCTGCTGAGAGTAGTTTGGAAATTGTTTGTCTCACGGTTTTTTGTTTGTTCACTTGTAATCGCGTCGCTAAAGATCTCACTGTGTAAACCACCGCCGATCAATTCACCATAATTGCATAAATCTTCAGTTATTTTCAATTCACTCGTGTGCACCAAGTGTTTATTAATCTTAGTCGGTTTATTGAAAATTCTTAGCCTTGGATCGCGTGGCGTATAATGCAAGAACACTTTGTTTGACTTGCTGCTGTCGTTATATGTGCGATGGTTATTACACTTAGACGTGGCCAATACACACGTTTTGCACGACGTGACGACGGCGGCAGATGTCGCCTTAAAACCGTTATTGCTGTGGCCCGATTCAGTAGGGTTTTTGCAGTCGCCACAATACACGAAATATTTGGAGTTGCACTGAGTCGATAGTAAATTGATTGTCTTTAAGAAGATCGCGTGGTGCTGACGGTAGTGGTGGTGGTGGTAAGGCGCCTTCATCCGAATGTCATTCATTAAGATGGCTAATGATGTTACTGCCGCGGAACGGAGACGAATTAAAAGTTTATCGAAGCCCGAACGAGACGCGTTTACGGCGGTGTATGAAATTATTTCCAAAAGAAACACGATCGATGCGACCAGAACGACGGGTAGGGTGCGGGGAACAGGGTGTTGGTTCTTCTTCCTCGTTGGCGTCCAGTGAGCCTTCAACGGCAACGTCTTCTTCGTAGCTAAATGGAAACAACGACGGACCAGTGGAAACCACATGCGGCACTTGGTTCTGAATACGTTGGCATATAAAGAAATTCCTCACAAATTTGTATTACACACAAAATATTTGTTTCTATAATATTATTTGTTTTTTTTTTTTTGATTTTGCACTTTTTTCACTTCACTTTGATTTTTTTGTTTTTTGTAATTTTTCTCGCAGTAAAGAAGTGTTCAATAAAACAAACATAAAGGAACCGAAAAAGCAACGGCAAATCAGTTAAACGAAAAAAAACGCTGGGTTTATGGTTGTATTTCTTCGGGGCACCGCTTTACCTACGAGGCGAAGCAAAAAATTGGAAAACCAGTATAGCGCGTGTCAAATGAACACAGTGTTCCCTGCCTTAGCGGTCATAGCGAACTTTTACGCAATACTTTAATGAACACACAGATCAATAATGGAGAATGACAAGTCAAGTCGTCCTAACTAATCAATTTTCGCCGTTTCTCTTTAATTTTCGGTATTCTTATTTTCGTATATTTTTATAATCAATGGTTTTTGGGGACACTTCGTTGTTGTTTTTGTTTAATAATGATGCCACCTACTGCTTCACAGTGTTGATCTGCCTACGGCAATGGTAATGGAAGAGCTGCAAAGAAAAGAAGCAAATTAAAAAAAGTTAGAACTTTTGATTGATGTTGGAACATTTACAAGTAATGACAATATTTGCATCAATCAGTCCACTTGCTCTTATTGGCCCTCGTTGTCAATAAAATCATATAACATTATCTGTTATCTGTTATGAAAACTGTGTACTGATTACTGGAAATAACTTTTACACGACAATGTTGCCACAGCATTTTATTTTTGTTCTTATCAAACCTTGGTAATTTGGGGTAGTTAAAAATTATACTTGTGCGACCTTCGTAAGTAGATGTAGGTTGTGTGTAACAATCGTATTGGTAAGTAACTTCAGCGTTTAAATAGCTTTTTTGTAAGTCTCTCACAATACGAAGTGATTTTCGTGCCTCGTCCGGGGAGTTGTACATTAGACAATATACACGTCCCAGCGATAGTCAACCAAAGAACTTATCCCATCGTACTAAATTTACACCATTTACAAAATTCATATGTCCTGCACGGACGGCGATGATGTAATACACTTTCTAAGGATTTCCTTGTGTCTCATTGGACTTTGCATACTGATTGGGGATATTGTGGAATAGGTCCCTCGAAGCACAAGGCCAAAACAGCAAGTATTAATTGAATTTACTCACTAGGTGTTTGTTGTGTTAGGTACAAACAGAAGGAAGACCCATACAAACCCGAATCACCTACATTTTGTTTTTGTACATTAAGTGCACACGTGAACCACAGTGTTCTTGTCAATCAGACAGGGTCCATATTGAATGTGCTCGAGCGAATGCCCAGACCAGCTGTGGTGGGCCAGCCGAGTTCAATGCTCTATTTAACAGCTGATAGGAGACATGCACACGCACACATTCATAGGCCTCTCTGGTCGTTTGTGTGTGTTAGTTTTTTGCAGTTACTTTGTTACTTATATCAACAGAAAAATTTTTCTAAATTCAAATAAATCAAAAGGAAAAAAGTTTTCAAATATATACGGAACAAAAGCTTTACAAAATATATGTCTGTTCAGATTTGTAGCCTTCACTTTTGACCACAGCACTTTGATTTCTTATCGTTGGAATTTCGAAAATGATAAGCGGAGAATGGAAATTGAGGGCACGACCCAGAACAGGAAAATGTCGAAATGCGCGAAATTGTCGGAAGAGTTTTCTCTGGCATAGATTTCCACACAAATATAGTCGTTTCGATATTGTCACACAAAGTCAATATTTCAATGAAAACACCACACACCGTTCGTTAGCACTCGCGTTTTGCCCACTCTCTTCACAAGGGCACGCCACCCAACAACGCGTACGCGATCTTCCGCCTTCTACTGCGGTCTTCGATCGTTTTAGGCCCTTCAAATACTCATCGTCGGTGTTCGCATCGTCGAAAAAGTTCCATTCGAACGTATCCTAAAATCAAGACTGAAATCACTATCAATGGGCACGAGCGGTCTGAGCGTAAAAAGCCACACTGAGGCCGCTTCATTATCGTCATCATCATCATCATTAGCAGCGCTAACTAACTCACTAACCAACACTAAGGCAGCACTCACTATCGGCGGCGTTGCTGCTCGAGGGCAATCACAAAGGAGCTCCCAGCGAGAGGCGGCGTGCTCTACATGTATTCGGGGATNAGGCAATCACAAAGGAGCTCCCAGCCAGAGGCGGCGTGCTCTACATGTATTCGGGGA
>JXPZ01004302.1:0-25738 GCA_001014575.1 Themira minor
TGCTCTCATCTCATTAATCAGTTAAATGCTACGGCTTCTGCTTTCAGAGCGTGCATAATTTAATTTTTGTGTGTTGCTATTGCTGCAGCAATTTCGCGAAAAAACAACTAAGCAGAGCAATAATACAATTTTTAAATTTTTACTTTATTTTAATTTTTTGTGTTAATTTTTTTTAATTCATATTTTATTTTATTTTAATTCTTAAATCTTTTTTATTACTAAAATATCCAACTTACATTTGTTTTAGTTACGTTTCCTTCTATTGCATCATTCGTTGGTACATTGTGTGTAATACCCATTGTTTGTTTGCCATTTCCTAAGGATATTTCCTCTGTTGGTGTTATAGGTTTACCACCTAAAATAAGAAGAAACGACGGACAATTATGTTAAGCTACATTTGAATTTGGATTTTTTAATTATGCACAAACCTCGGATCATATTAACAATTTCATCAGCCTCTCTTGATAAATCACCACCAGGCCGAAAAGGATTATCCCAGCCTGAGTCAGTACTGTTAAAAAAAAAACCAAACATTGTAAAATATGTTTTCCGGTATAAATATATATACGTACCTCTGTTGTCGATCATATCCAACAACCGTTGAATTCGGCATTATGTCTTCTATATTACAGTTCAATAGGCTTATTGAATCAAAATTATCGTCTATTCTAGTCAAATATTCGGGTGGATAAATTTGTTGAGGTTGATCACTTTGGTATATTGACACTCGTACAATGGATCTTTCAGATCTGTAATATTAGATTTTGTTCATTCGACTCCATTTTGATTAATTAATACAAAAATATATCACTACACTAACTTTCAAAATAGTATGTATATGACATGAAAAAATGAAATATTGTATATAGATCTAATACACTGTTTACATTGTATAACTTAAAGCAAATATGTTAATAATATGTCTCTATCAAAGTATACATCATATTGTCTTATATGGGGTACGTTCTTTTGATTTTTTAAATTTAATTAATTAAAACTCAGCCATATATATGAAGCCAACTCCCAAAACATATGTACCACCACCGTTGTGATTTCGAAAACTTCTATTGTTTTTATAAATATTTTCTATTTGTATTTATATGTAAACATGTTTTGAAACTAAATAATATTTAAACAACTACAAATATAATTGAATATTTGTAAGAGAGCACGACACAAATACGCTTGTAAGACACCACATGAAATATGTGTATTTTTATATAATGTTTTACATTTTATGCAACTGTGTGTTTCAAATTGTTTTAGTTGAGTTTCAAAACACATCAACAAATGTTCACAAATATTATAGTACTAACGATTATAAAAGAAGGTAAATTTTCCTTCTACTCCGACTTTTTCAAGTATATTTTATATTTACGGGCTTGGTTATACATAGGCATATGTTGTGTTTATATACACAGTAGTGTTGCCACATAAAAATTATAACTTCATACTTTATAATAAAAAACTTGTTTCTGGTAAAATTAAAATATCCACTGTTCTCTATTTAATGTGTCTAATAAATGTAGTTTTTCAATTTTCATACTTCACAACTATTTATTCTATTACGTGTAAGCATTTAAATTGGTAACGCTGTTGATATTGGATAGGTATGACATCATTCCGTATGACAATATTGAATCAACATCTATGACATCATCAAACTGTTATACGTATATATACATAAATATCATACATTAGTAAATATATATTTTGAATTCGACACAATACATCCATGGTATTGTATACATATATATGCATGTGTTGATGGACCAGTGTCCTATATATACAAATAAACCTTTAAGGATATAATTTTTGATGCACTTCCCACATACACACACACTTTTGCGCATTCAATTATATATCACAACACAACAATTTATATATATGTTTGTTAATCACAAAAACATTAAGAACCCTAAGAATATATTTTTGGATTACTAACACAAAAATTACTGATATTGTTTTCGAATAGTAGTTTTGTCCAATCCGAAAGGTATAGAACGTATTAAATTAAAATCATAACTGACAGATAGATTATCGCACCGACTGACATCCCATTGATTGAGCACAATGGCTTTGCGAAATAACATGATAAATGTAGAAAACAGCTTTCACGAAAAATTTCCCGAGGAATGTTTTCAAATAACGCACTTTTTCAATAACATTTAAAAAAATCTGAAATAAATTCAAACAAATTAAGGAATACGAAAGGAAAATGCCTATAAAAAATACAAATCGACAGTCGAAACATCTTTATAATAATAATCGAAAAAAACATAAAAGCGCGTTCCCGGCTAAAGGAATTAATCTAGGTGGAATTTGGTGTAGTGCCAATGGTGAACGTACGCAAGATGATATTGAAACTGGGCTATATAGTTTAGGGGTTTTTTACCTCCCATTCAAACCCGATTTTTCAACAATGTACAAATTTGCAATACTCGAACGAGAGGGAATATATTTTGAACATATACTTATATTTAATAAGTAAAGTTTTCCTCCAAATTCGGATCGAAACCGCCTAAGGGAGGAAAAGTAAAAAAAATTGTTCTGACCATAGTTAATACATGTTGACGAATTTCTGATCAGGAAATGTGTATACCGATGTACATATAATTAATAACAAAATATGTTTTTTTTATAATATAGATTCAAACCATAATAATCCATCAATTATTATAAATTTGGTTATTGTAATTGAAATTAGAAATAATAAATCAATGTAAATAATGTAACTATCAAAACCCAATATAACAATTCAGTACAAATTTAACAATTAATACATACTCATCATGAACATCTACTCCGCTATCATCTGCTACTTCTCTAGCAGCTCCATTCAATTTCAGATCTTTTCTATACACATCAAGTCCAAAACTTGCGCAAGGTTCTACCAGTTCCGATAGAGGCGTTGGTGTTTCAAACACTAAAGTTTCAACCATAGAGCCTTTAGAAGACCCAAATGAAACTCTGTAATGTGTTAATGATTGTTTTATATATATAGATATCATTTTCGTTTAAAACAACAAACCTCTTAAGACCAACTGTTTTTTGAGTAAGCTTTAATTTTGGTTTTTGGCGGGAAGAATACTGTTTATCATTATTATCGTAATCAAAATTATCACTTGAAATCAAAGTGGTATTATCTCCACCACCAAAGGTGTCGTATTTTTGTTCTCCTCCAACGATTCCTCGGTTGTTTACATTATTATCTGTCCTTAAATGTTCATTATTATTACTATATCGTATTGGGCAATTTGTATTTTGCAGCAAACTAGCTTGTTGAATAGATTTTCCATTTTGTTTATCTTTTGATAAATTGTCCAACATTTCATAAATTTGGTTTTCAATAGGATTTAATTTGAAGAACCAAGGTTCTTTAGTTTTATTAGAAACAAGTTAATTTTTTGAAACAATGCATGTGTGTTTTTCAAAACTGTTAAGATGTCTTACATTTGAGAAAAGTTTAAAACAAACTATTCAGATATTGTATGTATTGGTATGTCACAATTGCAATTAAGCATTCATTATTTTTTCTTTCATTGGTTGATCGGGATTGGCTAAGTGGTTTAGGTCAATAATTATTTTATGTTTTTATTTTTATTTTAATCGGTTTCAACATAAATTTCAAATATGAACTAAAAATATTTTATTTCAATATAAATACCATTGTAACTACAAAACAAATCTGACATTTTCCAATGAAAACTTGACTTTTTCCAACGAAATTTCCATTGAATTTTATTAGTGATGTAATAAAAATATCTATTGTTAATGGACTCTCAGCTTAAATGTAAAGTGGTCGGTATAATACAGCATTCGCAGTACTTAGTTAGTATCTCTTTAACAGAGGTTGAAGAATTTATCAAGGAATTCTAATTTTTAAAATTTTAACTAATCGCTAACTTCCGATGTTTAATTTGGTTTTAAAAGAAACAATATATTAACAGTATAAATTAATAACATCTAGTGATATATAAGTCTGCAATAAAAATAATTATATTGCAAATATATTCGATGCGACACAGCACATAACGTTATTACTTTATTAAGTAATTAGACTTTATTTACAAATAGTAATTTTTAAGTATGTTGTAAATAGCTTTAATAATTTCCGGAGCAAGGCAAGCAAGGTGATTGGTGAAGTGTACTGCCCGTGATATGGAAAATGTGTTCCGAGTAGATGTTTTGAACGTGAAAATTATTAGTAAATATCAATGTGAGCTAATTTCCCTATAAACAAAATATTAGAATGTTTATATTCTCGTTTGCTGATATTTACCTGTTTAAAAGTTTGCAGCTCTGCGTATATTAGTAATCCTACTATTCTCCCAAGGATGGGTATTAGTATATTAGGTGGTGGGGGTTTTCTTCCTCGTCCAGACAGTATCCAAAGTATCACTGGTTTCTTAGTTGATTCTTATTTAGCTCTATACAAACTTGGAATCTTTTCCTATAGTCAACAATTAGGAGTTTCGAAGTTTTCTCCTTACTACGTTGTCGCCTTTTCCACAAAATGGTTCTGACCCGATTGGCAGACAGGCTGCTTCTTTTCTTGCAAGTATTCGTATTTACGTCGATTCCCTCCTGCCTTGGTTCCCATAATATGTTTTCATAGTTCATTTAGCGCAGTTGATTTAGGCTGCCAAGGCAGTTCTCGTTAAATATTTGACTGGTTCATGCTGTCAGCCTTGGTGGTGGTGGTTTCTATTATTTCTATTATACAATATGTCCTCTGAGATGATGACTAAATTTCCTTCGTCTTGTTCTCTATTTTATTTTGTCTCAATCGTGCTGTCGGACTCTATGCAAGTTTTATGATTTGCTCGTGATTGTTCTCTAGCAGACCGTTGTCCCTTATATTAACTCTCATTCAAGTATGTGTGCTTGTAATACATTTAGTCAAACACCCGATGTAAAGGTTTCCTAAAGCACTTTTTAGCGGCTTTTCAAAAAAGATGAAAACCAACGCAAGTTTGTTTGACAAAAGGTTGTGTGCTTGTGTATTAAATTGTATTTAAAGTGTTTCAAAAAAAATATAGGGTATGCGCTATATAATATTTGTATTTAAATATAAAGTAATTGAGTCGTTCGCGCTATAAGTAAAAAGAAAAACTCAACAGCTAAAAGACCATAAAAACTTGAAGGATAGAACAATTCAAATGAAAAATGAACAAACAACCTGTTCATATTCTTTTTTCCCAAACAAAATAATATAATTGTAAATTGTTATGTTTTTAATAGCATAATTGCTATAAGCATTTGCTTTGAGCGCACAAAAAAGTTACCAAGTGTTAGGCCTATTTCTTCAATTTGTACGCTAGTTTAGTTTTACTGCTCAAGATTGATTTCAAGAAATTTGAAACAAATGTAAAGACTAACTACAAAACCCT
The DNA here is from genome assembly GCA_001014575.1 of Themira minor. Lineage (NCBI taxonomy): Eukaryota > Metazoa > Arthropoda > Insecta > Diptera > Sepsidae > Themira > Themira minor. The sequence goes on from JXPZ01004302.1 coordinate 5,394, forward strand.
TCTGGATAGATTCGCTAATCAGGACGAGCGTAAGGACAGTACATAATTTCATGAAGTTGAAATAGAGAGTTAGCGCCTGAAGATATTGTGGGATGACGTGCCCACAGCCTACCTAGAGGTTCTGATGAAACCTGCTGGAAATCTCAAGACCGGTATCTGCGCAAGTGCTAGTCACTGTTTACACATATTAACTGTTTAGCATCCGCTTATAGGAAAACAGGCTCGTGAAGGACATGGGAAAAAATGCAGACGATTTTTCACACGACTTATCCCTATAAACACCATAGCGATAATTTTCGGGAATTTAAGGAAAGGGGGTCTTGACCCTGTTTCTGCGGAACGAAAGAACGGTAGAAAGATCGTCCAAACCCCTGGAGAGGAACACTGTTGTGATAGAGTATAATAAAGAGGTGGAAGACTTGAGGGAATACAGCTCGACAAGAATTCAAGAAGAAGGTTGCACGTATTATATGACTCATCATAGTAGTGAAACGACCAAGGTGAGGGTCGTTTTCGACCCTTCTCATTCGACCACCAAGAAGGTGAGACTAAAAGATCTGCTTAATCGTTTAAAGTGAGCAACTGTTCAGCTACTTCTTCAATGCCGATATCGATAAGATGTTCCGGAAGATAAGAGGTTCCAAGTACTACTATTGGGTTCTACTATTATTGACATGAACCAGCTCGAAGATTTACTGGAAGTAGTAGGGTTCCCCTTGAGTAAACCGGTGGCGATTGAGTCGATCCGCATTATCGCATCCCAATACGTGTGTCACCGTTGACGACAGCGGTCTTACTAGGACAGAACGAAAGGATCATAATAAAGGAGCTAAGGCCGCAGATTAGGAAGTCACATTGCGCTGAACCATCTATCGGCATAGGATAGATCAGTGGCATGGACCACAGAGCAATGCGGTGAGTCCGCAGAAGACGGATCAGCACCACAAACCTGAAAGTCACATAGTGCTGAGTAAGCCGGTTGCAGATCAGCGACAAGGACCACGAAGTAATGCACTGATTCGGCATGGGGTAGATCGGCAGCTAAAACAAATGGCGCAGGAGCTGTGGAAGCGGCAAGATTAAAAAAACGTTGCAGTAGTACGATTGGGATAAGGTGGGTGACAGAGAAGGATACTTTTTTCTTCCGGATAACATGACCAAACGAAAAGTTTTTTCGATAACCGCAAATTTGTTCAATCCAGAAGATCCTGATGCAGGAACACCTGAGTGCAGGAAGGAACAGGTGGTCATGTCAGCTGCTAGGTGCGAAACACGAGTGGCTCCTATCAAAACATTGGAGTTTGGTACCCTTCTTGGAGTTGGAGGTAGCTAAGTGTGCAATGTGGACAGATTCGACGATTGTCTTACCCTGGCTAATCAAACCATCCAAGAGTTCCTGTTAATCCTGAAGTACACGAGCTCCAGCTGTCTATGCTAGAGTATCTAAACAGCCGCTTTTCCGATTACGAGATTCGAGAGAGGAAGTCTTACAGACCAATAACGGCCTTGCCAAATCAAATCTATTCTTTGATGACCAGCTTGTTGTGAGCGTGTATCGTAGATTGGTGTCAAACGCCACAATATTCAAGTTGAACGATGCCCTGTCATATTGCCCTTGATCTGCCTCGTTTCCATGAATGAGGGATTCTGTCATTGGAAAATGACCAAAATCCGCAGATTCCCAATCCGTTCGCATTACCACTACTAATAAATGGGAAGTCGACTAGGTAGCCTTGGTTTCTGACCAATACCACAAACAATGGGAAGCATAACATTCGTCTCTATAAATTCATTGCTCTGTGTTGTTATGCGTAGCCCATAAAGTTCATATCAATTGAGTTTCGATTTTTCCTAAATTTATCGAAATACATTGTTTCATTTACATTAATGTTGTCATTATTTTATTAGTGTATATTTTATTCACAGTAAACAATATTCGCAGATATTAAAAAGGTGTGGTGTAAACATTATTTTAGTTTACATTATAAAAAACGAATTAAAACACTAAATTTATGTAAACGTTGTCAGGGTTTCTAGTGTTTATTTTATTTACAGTAAACAATAAGTCAAGATACGTTAGCTGTAAACATATATTTAGTTTAAAATCTAAAATAATAATTAAAAAAGTATTTAAAAAGTACAAAAAAGAAAGGTAGATCATGAGATTAGAAATGCGATAGTTTTACTTAAATTACATTCCATGTATTTAAAGTTGAAAATAGCCTATACAAAGAATGGATATGAGTCATTAGATGACACACACCATATATTGCCGACTCGATACATTTATATAAATATATGCATATACATATGTACATGTGCAGTCATATTGACATTGCCTTTTTTGGTAATAAAAACGCAGCATATGTATTTTTTGAATTTGGACAAATATATAAACGAGAATTGCCATGTATGTGTTGTCGTTTTGTAGTATCTCTGTAAAAATGAAATTCTGGTTTTGGCAATCGCAACAATGATAGACAAGACAGATATCTGGGCTTGTATAGTCGATTGTAATTGTTGATTACAAATAAAGTGTAAGTTGTTCTAAAATGTAATTTATTAACACTGAAAGCTTAAATAAACCTTCGCAAAGGGGCAAAAACAAAATTTGTATATGTTATCAGAGCTCTGCAAACTTGTATATTAATACGATATTATCATAACTTTTTTAAAACTCGCCGATAATAACACTGTTTGGTTTTTAAGTATACAAGATGTCATCAAGGAAAACAGCTGGCCGACGAGGCACTACCAAGAAACGGGCTGCTCGTGCCACCTCAAATGTGTTTGCTATGTTTGATCAAGCGCAAATTGCCGAGTTTAAGGAAGCTTTCAATATGATTGATCAAAATCGAGATGGCTTCGTTGAGAAAGAGGATCTTCACGACATGTTGGCATCACTTGGAAAAAACCCAACAGATGACTACTTAGAAGCTATGATGAACGAAGCACCCGGTCCAATTAACTTTACAATGTTTTTAACATTATTTGGAGAACGCCTTCAAGGTACAGACCCCGAAGACGTAATCAAGAACGCTTTTGGATGTTTCGACGAGGAAAATTTGGGAGTAATGTCTGAAGATAGACTTCGTGAATTGTTAACTACAATGGGAGACCGATTCACTGACGAAGATGTATGTTGAGAAAAAATTAATTCAAATTTGTTAAATGAATGACTTTCAAATAATATTCTTTAGGTGGATGAAATGTATCGGGAAGCACCTATTAAAAATGGCTTATTTGATTATATTGAATTTACAAGAATTCTTAAACATGGCGCCAAAGACAAAGATGAGCAGTAACTCGTACAAATGTACATTCCTGAAACATTATACAGTATGCTTCGCCTTACCAACCCTAGCAAAGCCCTAGTGGAAAGCAAAAGTTTCGGCAAATTATCCCATTCCCTCAATTATCCTTTTATTAATCTCCATGTAGAATATACTACGTTCAATTATGTTAACATGTTCCATGCATATTTTATAATTCCGCAAATATCGTAAATATGGCATTTAATAAATCCTTTAACTCAATATTTTGTCATTTTTGTGTTTTGTTTCCTAATGAAATTGTTCGAACGAAATACGTTTGTATTATCGTCGAATGTATAGTAAAGGCCTCCCAATACAATATGCAGATAGCAGATACAATTCAAAAGAACAAAATTAACGTTGAAAAGAAAATAGTGCAAGAGAATGACTCATTTCTTTACACCCGTTTGGTATCGTAAATTATACTTTGATGGGGCAATGGGATTTCAAAATTAATAAATAAAGTATCGATATAAAAAGTTTATTTCATTGTTTTTCCAATATAAATATATAAAAATGTAAATGCCTTTCATAAAGTATTTCTGTCTTTTTTTTTTCAATATTACATATTAGGAATGAGTAAAATATGATTCATTGCATTTGATGTTGCATGATTAAATGCAGTTTAGGCTTTCTTCTCTTCCTCGATAACCTCTTTGGTAGGTAAAACGTTTTTTTCACATGTATCAGCGTGTTTCAATTTCGAAGAATCAAAACTTTCGATTCCAGATATTAAGTTATTTTTTTCCTTTTCCATTTTGATAGCTATAGAAATAGTCAAATTAATATTAATAAATGTCTAAATTGCAACTCCATAATTTTAAAACATACCTTCCTTATCTGGTAAGGGATTTTTTTCATTAGTTTCAGTGTGCTTTAAATTGGATGGATTAAATCCTTCAATTCCGGCGAAAAGCGACTTTTGAGAGCGTTCAGCCGCAACATCTGAAGTATATTTTAATTATAAGTATTTTCAGGCACAATTCTTTAAATTGTATGTTCTTTATTTTTTAAATTGCTTACCTTCAGCTGTCGGCAAAATTATCTTTTCTTGAGTATTGGCGTTTTTCAAATTCTCAGTATTGAATGCTTCCAATTGGCTTTTAAGATCTTCGGCTACTTTTGGTAATTCTTTCAAAGCAGGCGAAGCCATTTCTACATAAAAAGATATATATTTAATATCAAATTATATACATTTGTTAACAAAGAGTAAATATTTAACACACTGGTATTAAGAACATGGTATGTACCTTTTATGGACTAAATGCATGTATGAGCAATGGTTTGGCAAAATTCTTATCTCAAAAAGTATGATTCATTGCAATCATTCATATATACAGAAATATTTAGCATATGTATACTTGTATGCATTTGCGGTTGTATATGCATATGTATGTATACATATATATATCGCCGAAGATATAAAATGTTACAAAGGAAATATTTGAATGGATATGCGCAGTGTCACACCCTTGAAAACCGACTTCGAATATTAGACATTCAAACCAGGCATGTATGCAAGTTCTTGTACATATGTGCACATACATATGATTATACATAAAATTGAAACGAGACATATACTATGAAAGTAACAAAGATTCAAAAATCGTTTTAAACAAAGGATGTTTGAACTATTCAGTAACAATCTTTATCTAAATACGTACTTAACAAAATTGTTATATGCAAATATATTTGTTTAATGATGATTAATAATGATTATAAACCGGTAGTTTCAATTTATAATTAATTTTGACGCATTTCTTACCTTCTTTAATATTTTAGATTATTGACAAAGAAGTTAAAAAAATAATACTTGATTTCTCCAAAAATGGATAATTTAAAAATTAATACTTCAGTTACTTCAGAAAACACTTCACAACGGTCCTCAAGCTTTTAAAGCGATCAAAATATGATACTTGCTTGAGAATGCAAACATTGACCTTTTCATTTTACTTCACTAGTCATATTGAAACACAACGAACACAAACACAACCAAGCTTTTCTCTAAGTACATGTTACATTCTTCGAATAATTTTCCAAAATATTTTGTATTATCTTCACTTTATTTAAGATTAATTCCGCATTCACAAATTAAATTAAACAGTTTAGTCTAACGTGCTAAAACCTAATATGTTGAAAAAACAAGCAAGTGTCACCGTAGCACGTCATTAATTCTAATATAGAAGATATATCATTCAAATTTGAAGGATGAGTATAAATAATATATATAAGTTCTTGTACAAAATATTTGCAAGCTTGGTTAACTACAGATTTTAAAAATCGAAGTTAAATGGCAGTTTCTAAATTCACTGGACTAATATATTCAAAATTGAATACTTACTTGCGTATTCAAAATAAGATAAAAATTATAATTATATACAAAAAAAAATTTTTCAATTCTTGGGTGCTAGTGCTGTGATAGTGATATTGCTGATCTAAAAACCCTGGTTAGTCAGGAGCAAAATACGGGGACTGGCAGATATTGCAGGTAATTGGGTTCATCTGTTGCGAAATCTCAAGAGCATGTACACTTATTCACAATCATATATATGATATGACACTCATTTATCTCGAAAGGTGGTCGATAGACTCTGAACGAAACTACTACATATACTCGGATGTGCTGCAAGTAGTTTACAGTGTCCCGTGAGGAACAACGAATACCAATCAAAGGGGTGAGAACCTTCACAGACTAACTTTTCTGGGATTAGCACATAGAGACATAGCAATCGTATTCGACAGTCAATCAAAGCGTTAAAAACCTGTCAGGTAAAATCAAAACTGGATTGGGAGTGCTTTATAAAGCATAGGTACATAAATCCAAAAACGTTATAGGGAATGCATGCAACTACAGATCAAAATAACATGCAAAACCTGTTTTCTTCTTCACCATGCTGTGCAGTGCACCGTACAAATTACAACAAGCTGCTAGTGCCCTGGGCTGCACTGAATGAAGCGATGTGTACAGCACAAGCAACGAATGAGATGTAAAGAGAACAATAATAATGACAATAAAAATAAAACACACCGTGCGTCTGGGAGCCAAGGTTTTTAATGGGACCTAGACTAACCTATCAATAAACAGCTAAGCAATAAGTCTCTATTTATTATTTGCTCTGTGATTCATTAAATAAAACTCATTAGAATGATTAAAATCAGTCAGGGCAATGTAAGCTAAACTACGACCTGCAGGAGAAAATTATAATTCCAATGATGAGGACTATGGTCGAACAATAAAATCTGCTCGGGAAAAGATAGAATTTCGGAGTATAAAGAAACAAATATCATGCAGCTTTGAAGGATTTTAGTCGGCCGGAACGTTAATCTTATTACTAAAAAGTACATGTACATGCTGTTCCCTCAGCAGCGGTCGCTGCAATCGCTCCAATGAAACGATCATGCTTACATAACAAACCATCAAACATGAAATACTGGAACAAAAACCATAATAATTCCCATGCAAGCTTTTTCACAGTGTCAGCCAATAAAAAAATAACGTACACGCATTTTTATTCTGTATTATAAATGTGACCGTGCACACCCACCGGTTGTCGTTTCGTTTTGCTGGTGCCGTCAATCGCATAATTATATCGCGCCATGACAGCTTATTTCCCGCCCAAATCAATTACTATGATAAGTAACTATTTTTACTCCATTCTTAGTAAAATCTCTTGATTGGATTAGCGATAATGCAATGGTAAGGTGGTAAGTGACGAGCATCAGAAACTCAATTAGTCTCGTTCGTCAAGGGGACGGTTGTTTATGCGAAAATCGCGGAGTTTACTGCATATGACAATTACTGGAATGGACGAACCCCGTGCAAACCTAAATCTGTAATTGCAGAGTAAATAATCCATATGGGCTTTAGTTTCTTACCCTCAATTAAGAGAGTATCAACAACACTCTCCAAATCCCAGACGCACAGTAGTTTTGTCATTTTAATTCTCCTATTTATCTAATTTGTTATTTGTACGACGGATTCATTGCCCCCTCCCTCACACTCTGGTTTTCGCTTTATTTTATTCGTGATGCTTTCGTAGCAGTTGACCCACTGACCTATACCTAATATCCTAAATACCGTTGTTCTAATGCTAAAATCCCATTTCGCAAATTAATTTTTTTTACGTTTGATTCACTTCCGAAGCCAAATTTTTTATCTTTAATAAATCGACTTAAAGTAAAAGAAATGTAAATATTTGATGAGGAAATCTATAGGTGGCAAGTTTAAAATATACACCGTTAGTAAAACTTAAAATAAACCAAAAGTTCCGTTATCCATTAACAGTTTTAACATGTATATTTGGTTCAGTATTAGTCTTTGGGTGAATATTCTACTGTAAATATATTATCTTCACTAAGTACACATTTTTGAACATGTTCTCCCTTCTCAGCGAGTATGTCTTCTATATTTCTTTTTCCATCCAAATCTGTAAACCAGTTAAGATTATCAGCAATTAGGTGGTTATTTGAGCATCCATCACATTTCACAATTACAACACCTTTTTGGTATGCTACTTTTGAAATAACCTTTAGGTTCCTGGTCTCACATACCTATTAAATATACTTTAATATAAATTTTTTAATGTATATATAAACTGTGACATACTTTACACGTGTAAATTAACTGCAGTTTGGATTTCAATTTACCTAAAGCTATAGGTATTTTTACGTCCAATTTATTTGTTGAATATTTAAAGACGCTTATATTAGAGAAAATCGTTTGATGCGGTTTCGTTCCCCACGAAAACTTCCCGTGTAATGCATTTAATCCAAAGGCCGTGGTCCTTAGATTTAAAACTGATCGCAAAATTCTCATATTTGTCAAAAAAAACTGTAAAAATAAATAAAGCAATTTTGTGAATTAATTAAGTGTGTAAATAGAAGCATACAAAATTACCAATATTTTCCGAATTTGTTAGTTTTTTTATTATTGTTGTTCTTCCTTCACATGTTGACAGGTGTTACCATATTTGCTACAAAAATAAAAATATCTTTCTTAAACTTACATTTGTTCACATATTGAATGGGAATTTGATAATTTTTAAATACATATTTAATAATATTTCTGCACTACGTAAACACAATAAGTACTATAAATTAGCATTTTTGCATTTGTTTATTATTAAGTCTAATGTATAACAAACTTATTTTAACTGATATTAATATTTTAGTTCTACAGAAAAATATATTGNTTATTTTAAAAAGTATATTATTAAGTCCAATGTATAACAAACTTATTTTAACTGATATTAATATTTTAGTTCTACAGAAAAATATATTGAATCAATTTTTTGGGTGTTCACGATAATGAATGGAATTGTATATGTTTTATCATTAATTTACCCTATTCAATGAAGAAACGAAGTTATTTTCCGAATTTTTGGTTTAACTCGTATGTACAATATTTTTACTAAACTCTGTTTTGATATAAAAGAAAGAACTCTATTAGTTCCTCAAGAGAACAACAATATTCGCATTGTAAGATGTTTCATCAGTGATGTATTTAGGAACAGAATTTCGTATTGATCACCAACTTACCAACTTTATTTTATTTTTTCCGTGATGAAGTAATGTTATATTAACTTAATTACAACTGTATTTTTTAAGGAATAATGGCTATTAAAAGCTTAATAATGAAAGAATTTACATTAACATTCATATGCGTAAAGTCTATAAACACGTTCAATACAAACTGAATTGTTTGTAGCAAAGCTTTATATCATCAATATTTCACCATCTTCACTCAAGTTAATTCGCCATATTACCTATTGAAATAAAAAAACACAATTTACATGCAATATAATAAAAATGACTCAAATGTCATCTATGGAATCTTTATCACAAGCTTTACAGAGTAGAATAATTCCAAATCAGGAATACTTACTCCAGGGCTCTATTTTGGATTCAGCTGTGGAACACTTACTTCATAGGTAATGTACATGCGAAGTATTGCTTCTTAGTGCCGAACAAATTTTTCGTTTGTAAATATTCATAGGTTGAAAGGATTATGCGATAATGTTGACACAGCACCGGAACCTTTCCACGACATTGAAGTTTGTCTAACAATGCGACAACCCAATCAACAACCTCCTTTAACACTACGTGTGAGAAGAGCATTAGATCGTGACCATTTACCATTTCAATTAAGATATATAGGGCAGCCAGAACTGAATCCCACACGCCCAACCCTTGTTCGTTCAAGCATTGATGTAGGTTGCACGTCGTCTGTGATAGAATTTTTGACAGAACTGGGATGCCGAATGGACTTTGAGTACGACAGTCGTGGTACGGTCTAAAACTTATTAATACAAATTCACACCATTGATTGTTGTTTACCAGGTTTCATGTTTAGGAAGGGACGCATGAAAATCACTGTTTCAAAAATTGTTAAAATCATACCAGGCAAACTGACTGATCTAAACAACGATTCTGTGTCTCAAAGTCACTTGGTGGAATTGTCGGTATTAGCACCTAATGGGCAAGATGCAATAGGCGATGAGATGCGGATGTTTGCAGAACAATTAAAACCATTAGTGCAGTTGGAGAAAATCGACTACAAAAGATTGGGATCCATTCCTTAATATTTACATACTCGTTACATGTTTATATATCATCTACATCAGTCTTTCTCAATGCTTGATCCATGCCCCAATGTAACCAAACAAATAAATACTATACACGAATAGATGACTAAATGACAGTACAATATGTATTTATATATAAAGTAGTATTAGTGTTGTTGTATAGTAAGTCCACGGATTCTATTACAGGAAAATCAAACTCCAAGCGAAAACAAAGTAATTGAAAGGGTACAATCCAAGCAATGATTTTTCATATAACCTCTCACATCCACAGACATAATCAGAATTTAAGAAAACTCAATTTTTTATTTTACTTTTATATGCTAGGTAGCAACTATAAGTGTGTTTGAAATATAGTCACTATAATATATCAACATGTTACATGGGTTCCAACATGGGTTTTATGTGACCAATACAACCCAATTGCAACACGTATGGTATAAATAAGTTTCAGTATGTCTGAATCGTGCTATCGATCGACACACCGGCAGATGTGACTTGTTAAACTCGAGAGGTGATCCTGATGCAGAATATATGTACTTTACGTTGGCTCCGTTGACTGTCTGTCTGTCATATGTTATGGAAATTTGAATAAACTCTTTTTGAAGAAGTATGTACATTTCAGTTTATATTTTATTTTTGTTCTTATGNTAACTCTTTTTTGAAGAAGTATGTATATTTCAGTTTATATTTTATTTTTGTTCTTATGGACAGATTGTAATTTTAACAAGTATTTTAATAATATAATACAAATAAAAAACGAACATAATGTTTGTTTAAATCAAAATATATTTATTGTTACAAGTCTTGAATACAAAGTTCTCTCAGATACAATTTAAAAATGTAATAAATATTGCAAATATGTTGTAAGAATAAATCATGAACATTTTATTAATTCGATCACAACTCCTCTTGAGGATTGTAACGAATGCAGAGGTCAACAGAATTCAAAAAGTTTGTGCGATTTCTATGTATAAATATGTGTCACATCAAAAACGGTATATAGAATAATTTTAGAATTTATTCATTTTTGTTTTGTTTCACAATTATTATAAAAATACTGTTTATTGTTCTCAATTTGTATATCAATTAAATTCTCTGTATAAAAATATATACTTGAATATAATTAGGCATTATTTATTTGAAATTTAAGAATTTTTATCACATATTTTTATTTCAAAAATTGTATCCAATGATTTTTTTATATTTGTAAAATCTATATATTTTAAAGCTATACTTTTTACCAACCAGTTCTCACATGTACAATTTACATGAATGTATATTAACATAGAAGATATGTAAATTTTTAAACAATTCTAAAGATAAGTTCTTTAACATTAAATTTAAAAAGTATATATTCATAATTGATATGTAATTGCAAAATAGTGCAGATTTTTTTATTACAATGCTATCAATGGCAGAGTAACTTAACATTTTTGATAAATATATTTTGTATGTATATGTTAAGTTATATGTATCAAACAATCATTACATACAATGAAATGTATCGAAAACATAATATTTATTGTACAAAAAAAAATGTATTTCAATTATAGGGAATCGTTATAGTAACTATGCATATAAAATAATGGAAGATGTCTCTGAAGATGGTGTGCCATGGTTAAGCCAACGATGTATATGACTTTGGTGTTCAATCACTGATTCGTTGTAAACTCGTTGCATTTTGAGGTCGAATCTATAGCTTCGGCTGGAGTGATCGATGGCATCACCACGAAAGGAGTTTTCACTATATGAGGAAGACGAGCTTTCATATCCAGACACGGGGGACCCTTTGGGGCAACAAAAACTTGATGGTACTTTTGAGGTAGTTGGGGTGGTGTTTCGGAGGTTGTTGTGTTGGTGTTCGGATACAGATAATTGATTCTTTTGCAGCGGTGGGCTCCCGAACGGAAAGGGGCATTTCTCAATTGTTGGAGATTGAAAATAACTTTCGCGACTACTACACTGACGACTATCGAAACTTCTGGGTGATAAACATTCTGGATGGTTACTCCAAATTATAGGCGCCTTCTGTTCGTTTATGTTCTCTAATTTAAAATCCTTTGGCACATCACCATCACCATCATCTTCGTTGTTACTGTCAAGCAGATATGGTTTGAACAGTTTTACGGGTTTTAGTGGAGGTGTTTTGGATTTTTCTTCCCCATCTACATCTACAATCAACTCCCCTTCCACGTCAATTTCATCCTCTTTATCGTTATCTTTGGGGTTTACAGTTCTTTGTTTGCTATGGGAGTCCCCGTTTTTAGTAGTTGTTAATTCGTCCGAAACAATTTCATCTGATACTTTTGAGTGTTTTTCAGGTAAATCTTCCGATTCCGACTGAATGGCAAACGACTTACGTTTTCTAAAGGTTAAATCTACGACATTATTGAGCTCGTTGTTGTCGTTCTTAATGGCAGAGTATTCGCTATCCCCGATATTATTTACATTCGTCACCTGGAAATCGCGGTCTAGGTCCGAAGGAGCTTCGTGAAGGTTTTCACGACGTATACCGATCGACAAATCTATTGGCACCATGGTGACATATGATTGTGCAGCCGAGAATATACGCATATTTTCCGTCTTCTTATCATGATTCGATGACTCAGATCGTATTTCTTTGATTATATCAGCGGTTGCAGGGGCGAATTCAGCAGCGCAACTTTTCATACCAACTGTTTGCATCCATTCTATACTATCTCGATTGTCATTGAGTAGAGCTGTGCTCGTCGTTGCAGGGGGCACAGGTAGACATACTGTCGGTACGAATGCCGTCGGACGTGGCTCTGATATTGTTGGTAGGTTGTGTACATGGGTCGACAGGTTATGATTGTACTGGTATTGATGATGAATGTGTTGTTGTGACAAATGATGTGTTAGAATAGGAACCGGTGGCACTGTCATTGCAACTGCTGGCGAATATACCATCGAATATTGTTGCATAATTGATGACGGCATTGTCGAATTGTTATTAACACTGGCGACGCCATTTAAAGCAGTTGGACGTAGTGGCGAATGTGTGGGTTTCGTTGAGGTTGTTGGTGTACAAATTGCTCCCGATGCACCAGCAGCTGCCGCGGCGGCTACAACGGCGGCTAAGTGTGTGGCCGCAAACATCTCATGGCTGCCAGAATTATTCGATGCGGAACTTGGAGCCAAAGAATTCAAATTACTTCTTTGGCGGACATTATCCAGGGATAATGGTTGGATATGTTGTTGTTGCTGTTGATTACTATAAGCACTATGATTGGTCGCAGAGCCAATAGATAGGTGATGTTGCTGCTGTTGTTGCGTTTGACGACTGATATTATGAAATTGGTGTTTGATATTATTTTGGTTTAAATTTGTAACCGATGATCTCAGGTTTGATTCGCACTGCAGCCATTTCTGTATTTGCCTACGATGAATATTATACTTGCGAGCTGTCGCACGTTGATTTCCCTTGCAATCGCTGTCGTTGCGATACGACTCAAGTACTTGCAACTTAAATTGTGGTGTGAAAATTCGACGTGAGCCCATTTTGGGGCTATTTATATTGTTGTTGGATTGATTACTCATATTGATGTTGTTGCTTTTCGTAGCAGAGCTTGTACTATTAGTACCATTTACGCAGTTTAAAGATGTTTGTAATTCGACTAAATTGTTGGTGTTCATTTCGTTTGATTCAGTTATCACATTTACTGGTGTTTTCATTGTAATCCTTTGATGATGTGATTTAACAGATTGATACAACGAACGTATTTATTGTTTATGAATTATCTAATACAGGCACTTGATTTTCATATTTGTGTTTCTTCAAATGCAGTTGATGTTGTTGAACTTGATATGGAGAAGTCTGATTGTTATTCACTGCACATAACGAGTGTTAAACAAATTTATAAAATAATATATATTATTATATTTAAATAATTTTTTTTTTCACTTTATATGTTGTTCACTTAGTTTTGAAGGTCTTTAAGCATTCAAAGAATANAAACAAATTAATAAAATATATTATTTTATTTAAATAATATTTTTTCACTTTATATGTTGTTCACTAAGTTTTGAAGGTCTTTAAGCATTCAAAGAATATAAAATAACTGTCTGCAACGCCTTGTTTCAGTTTAACGTAACACATTAACGCACGAATTGAGAATAAATACGTGAGTTGAAATATCCGTATCAGTTACGATGTCGCCGCTTTGTCTCTCGGTCTCATCAGAGTCGTCTGGTTCTTGTTGCTTTCAAAGCTAAAAAAATTCTCAATAGTTCTGTTCAGCACGAAGCGCAATGACACACTACACCACACTTCTTCGCACAAATGTAAAAATACGACTGAGAAAACCTGCCAACAAACGTTTAGTCACCTCGTTTTCGTTGGTACTAAATTGATAGAAGCATATCGGAAAAATACTTGTGTTGTGCTGGCAGACATTCTGGCTCTACCGATACGTATCTGTGTGTGAACTGTGTGTGCATATGTGTTGGACTTGTCGGGTTTGCTTGTGCTGTGTGTATTTGTTGTTGTTTTAGAGTGATCACACCACCACAATGGTTTTTGTTGTTATTCATCTGTTGCTCACGTTTACACAGACCCACACACACACACACTATGACGCGCTCACAACACAACCCATATATAACATACATAGGCTATATGTAGGTATACTACGTCTCTTTGAAGAGTGTTTTATATCTGTGTGAGCAACAGTTCATGTGGGTGTTGGTGTAAAATGAAAAAATGACCTGTACATATACCAATTGTTCAGAGTTGTATTTCATTAAAAATATTAAATCTAAAAAACCACTGCTTATGTTATGTATGTTCTTCTAAAATAAAAAAACAAAAAAGTTTAAGTTTTTTGAAGTGTATGTGAGAAATAAAATAATAATTAACATACAATTATATTTATTTAAAAGTAGTATGTGTATGATATTGTTAATTTAAACTAATCGTAGTTTTGGCACAATGCGCATTCAGTTATATCTGTCAAGAAAAATATACATTTATCTGTTTTGATCGCGATATAGATCAAATTTTCGTAGTGACCCTATATATATGCCTGCATGCTGTAATATTTTTAACACAGCAGCACAAACAAATTATTAAAAATAAAATTATATTGTAGTTTAAAAATACTTTACAATGCTTTAAAATAATATTTATTTTTATTCCAGTTTCAGTGTTTTGAAGAAGAAGGTACATTTATTTAACAATTTCTGCCTATGTATTTCTAATAAAAAATAATAATCTAATAAAATATATGGTATATTTTTGTAGTGACACATTCTAACAATCGCAAGAGCGTGATTTATACACGCCTACGTATGTATTCTGTAGTATGTGTGTGTGTGTAAGCATTATGAGACACTTGTGTTTCATTCGTTTTGAGTTTGTATGTATGTGTGAGTTTTTCAGTGACAAACAAGTTTGATGAACAGAACGCTGTTTGCGACGTTGTCAAACTTCATTCAAATTGGGAATCTATCCACACAATACACTTCAGACATGAGTATGTATGTACATACGTCGTCTGTTATGTATGAATGGATGTATATACATAACGTTTACAGTACTATACAGTACTTGATATTTAAAAAAATATGTAATATATGATATTAAGATCAGTGAAATAGAATATTTTACTTAAATTGAAAAACATTGCAACAATTCATACTTTAACAATACGTAAATGACTATAAGATAAATACGAACAACACTTGCACACAAATACACACACTTGTTCTTGGTTTTCAACGTGTTAGACCAGTTGTCGCCGTTGCCTGTGTATGAGAGAGGCGTATGTATACGTATGTATTGCTGATTGTACTTCTTGCTCTGCCGCCTGCCTACGCATATTGAATGGAAATGTGGCAACAACGCATTGATCGTTGCAGACAGAATGTCGCCAGTTCAAGTGATTATGCTAGACATTATGTCGTCGTGGCTGGCGAGTTGTTTATTTTTCTCACTTGTTGTGTACTTTTGAACTTTGCCTATGTATGTACATAAATATGTCGGCACATATGCATTTATGTATGAATATATGGAATAGTCACAAAATAATTAAAAGTATTATTTAAAAATTAAACTGAGTGTAATTATATACATATAAATTTACTAGAAATGTAAATATGTTATAACAATGGTTATACATGATCATTTTTTTTTATGTACAGAACAAATCTATTATAAAATTAAGCATTAAACATTTTCGATCTTAGAAATTAAAATTTTTAAATTTAATAATGCTTAAACTATAATGCTCATGCTTTGTTAGTAATCGTAAATCTTCAATGCATATTATCTTTGCAATTTTATTGTTAGCATTAATACACACAATGTTAAAATTGTTTATGCAAGCATTAATTAATGAATATAATTTCACATAATTTCTACAAATAAATCCAAAAGTAAAATCGAATATATATATCTATGTACAATTCCCTGTACCGTATACCCCAAATATTTCAATTTAGAGAAGTCCATTAAGTTTTAAAAATAGTTTGGTGAAATATTGTTTAAGTGCAGTGTAAAAAATTGCAGTGTAAGTGCAGATCAATGTATTTAAATCAAATACAAAAATGAAAAACAACTCTGACCAACTGTGGAGTACTATAAAATACATATCCACGTTGCAATTTCGGGATCATGCATTATAAAATCATATTTAACATTGTTACATTAGTGTGTTTTGCAACGGCCATTAACTTCTCGCAACCGGAATTTTGGGTTCTGTACGGTGGAATACAGTTTTCGTTAGTTGTAAAAAACATACATATATTAAATATGTATTATAATTATAGGTCAGATTAGAGAACTCTAAATGGCTACTTTTATTGAAATCCAGAACACTTAAGTCTAGGTTGAAACATATTAATATGTACATATATATTTATATCTTTAAAACCGCCTGTTGAATGTTTTAATATCCAAAATATTCCGCGCAATCAATTTGGTTATTCTGTATGTGAGTACAAAAAAAATTCCTCATACATACATATGTATATAAATGCATATCGAAACCTCACTGAGAGCATTTTTCTCTCTCATCGTACCTGCCAGACAGTCTGTCGCCCAACGAAATCTCCATTGGCGTTGTTTCATGGAATCAGAATCCATGTGAAAGGGGTGTGTGTCTGTGTGTTCAGGCATGGTGCGGAATGTTGCTTGGCGGTTTTAAACTGAACAACAACAACATTATTTACTGATTGGCTGGTGCTAAAGAATGAACATAATAATAATTGTTTACTTACATAAACATTTTTTTTTGTATGGGTATTTATATATGGTAAATTTGGCTATTATACGAGACATATATATGAGTATATAAGGAGCATACGTGTGTATTTGTGTGTATGCAGTCAGAAATGCAGAACAAACTGCAACTTATATTTCTATAAAAACGAAGTATCGTAGCGTGCCAAAGCCCTAATATATACGTATGTATAAACATGTGCATGTATCCACTTCATGAACAACGTAAAAAACCGAACCATACCACAACAAAACTGCATTGCTGGAGAGACGACTGTACTGTACATGAACGCTTCGTTCATGAAGAAAACATGAAATACAACACACTAGTCGTCTGAATCAATAATAAAGAAACCACATGAAGCTATTCTTGATGTGGGAATGCCATTGTGTGTTGCGGCTCTGCCCAGAAAGGCGTTTATGAATACATACAAACATCAGTATGTATGTTTGTATATGTTTCCATACAATACGTATACAAGCACGAATAATTCATGTGTCCATGTGTGTATATATACAAAACTAAGCTAGCGAGTAATGCGAGCCAAGGAAATGACGCCAATCGTGTATCCTATCGGACGCCAACGAATTCTCAGAAAACTCAACAAGTTCTTGTTTTTAAATTACTGCATACACAAATATATCCTCAAGATACTATACACACGTATTGAACTTCCTATACGTATGTACATATGTTCATGCTAATTAATGCATCAAATGGTTAATACATTTAAGTTATATTATATATTAAAAGCAAATCAATCTCATTACTATGTTTTTCAAATCACTTATTGAAATGTGTCCACCAATAGTAATTGTCGACAATTATGAATGAATTTGTTCACCGAAGTAACTTGATCTAAAAACCAATTGAAAAAACATATTGAAGCATATATTATGAAAATTATTCTTTATTACGAATTTACCAACGACATTGAACTCATATTTCAAATTTGTATTATCATTAATTTTTTTAAATTAGATGTGGTTTTATTTTATAAAATATTAAATTTATATAATTTATATGCGACTAGACTATTGGAAATCTATTACGGATTTTCATACGTTAGAAATATGTGAAGAAAATTATCGGGATAACTAAGATGTTCGGACAACCATTGCAGTTGAGTGTCGTTGTGAATAATTAATCCATGAGTGCGAAGACAGCCTAAAGAGAAAACAAAAATACGCATTCATATACAAAATTATGTAAAATATAATCAAAATTGATATCTAGAAGCCCAGGTGTCGACAATAAAGTGTTAACTTCCGTTTTCTCCCGCCTTTTTCGACGTGACCAAAATGTAGAAATATTAATAAAATTTCACATTGAAACAAGCCGAAACAAAAGTGTTTTTTCTGTTTGAGAAAAACTTTACTAGTAGGGTTATATTAAATTCAATTATATAAATGCATATGTGCATTTTAAAGTGGAATTTGACTATTAACGTACAATCATATNCTTCTGTTTGAGAAATACTAGTATGGTTATATTAAATTCAATTATATATATGGATATGTGCATTTTATAGTGGAATTTGACTATTAACGTACAATCATATAATTTTAAACTAAAATAAAACAACTAAATATTTGTTCATACGACATTGAATATACATAGTTGAAGAAAATGCTCCCTTAAGTTATGTCAGAACTAAAAATAAATTTACTGATAAGCACAGCGCGATATATTACTATTTAACATTAAACCCGAAGAGTAATATATTGAGTGGTATCATTTGTAATTGGAAATATAAAATATGCATACATTGTTTGAAAACAGCGAAATATATTAAGATTTCAGCAATCTATGACACGAACNATTTGTTCATACGACATTGAATATACATAGTTGAAGAAAATGCTCCCTTAAGTTATGTCAGAACTAAAAATTACTTTACTGATAAGCACAGCGCGATATATTACTATTTAACATTAAACCCGAAGAGTAATATAGTGAGTGGAATAAAAAAATAATCATTTGTAATTGGAAATATTAAATATGCATACATTGTTTGAAAACAGCGAAATATATTAAGATTTCAGCAATCAATGACACGAACAATTTTTTAAAAATCGTAAACTATTACAATTTTAATGTTATTACAGATCGATGGAAACTTAATACACCGCGCAGTGTATAGATAAGATAAGGTGAAGAAATGTGAACGCCATGCCATTTTGGGATACCCGGGTAAGCGTCTAGAAAACTGCAGTGCAGTCACGATTATGTACATATGTATATAGGTACAAAGTAACGTAAGCAAGGTGTGAAATAAGGAAATTCCAATTCCTAACACAATTCTAATGTATATTTGCTTTAACACAAACATGTTTTCTTATCTCACGTTTTTGTTTACGATGTTTGTGAGGTCCGTTTAAAATATCACTTTTAGACTGTTATACATTTTTTTGGAATTGTGTTGATCCGGTTTTCAATGGAGCCGCTTTTGTGCATTAGTTATTAAAATACGGATGAACTACAGTATATTTGTTTGTTAAGGTAAAAGTTGTGAGGTTCATACATTAGCATTTCAATATGTTCTTTCAAGGTTATCACAATTCGTCTTAGTCATACATATATGTATGTATATTTAATGTTGACATTTTATTTATGCGCGCTTCCCAAGAATACGATACGAAATTTTCACCTTTAAAAAGGGAATTCCCAATTTTGAGAATAAATCGCCTACAGTTGGGAGTTGGATAAAAGACCGGGGAAACCCGAACAGCAGTGCACCACTCGCTTAGTTGGTTCTCTTTATTCTTTTCACACAGCAGCCGTCAATGAGGATCGAGCATTGACTACAGAGTGTGTTGCACTCGTGTACCTTTTCTTCGGGAAAACACAACATCCTGACACTGTACTGTACAGGTACACAAATACGCGCATGCGGTTTTCCCAAAAGTAACATTGCGCTCATCCTTGAAGTGGTGTTCAAAGACAATGCAGCAGCAGGTCAAATTTCTTTATAACTATGAATCGTAACGCAGTAAGAGGCTTAACTTTTACACCCACATGATTGCAACAAAAAGTCTTATAATTTTCTAAGTAGTTTCATTGCATTCTTAGAGCAGACGCCTTAAACGGTCAACGATGAAACACCATGAATTAAAGGAAAATACATTTTCCGATATTCCCAAAGCAACATGTTAACAATTCAATTGCAATTGCAACGTTCCATGTACACACATGTGTAGAATTTATTG
>JXPZ01004305.1:0-37372 GCA_001014575.1 Themira minor
TATGTAACGTATATTTTTTGTGATAATGTAATGTAAAGTATATTTTAATAAAACAAGAACTTTTACATAAACATTGTTTTCGTACCTCATATAGCATCTAAAACACATAAATAACTCAATCGTTTCCAAAACTTTCAAGTGAAAACGAAAAAGCTTTTAAAAAACATTTTTGGAAAATTCTTAAAAGCCTAGTTGCGCCCGAGAACTTGCCACTGTGGCGTCGGCATCGTCTCGTCATACACACGGTCTATTTAAAAAAAAGGCCAGAGAACTCGCGCACATGACACATTTTAGTGCATATACAGTTTTCGTGAAGCAGATATTGAAATATACAAAATACAAGATTTTAGAATAATTATGCAAAATGCAATTTTTGAGTTATCTAATATACTTTGTTACACTGAGGAGCATCATCGTATCCGCTTACAAACCGTCAATGTATTCGTCGAGTAGTAGCGATAATATTCCAATTGGTACACAAATGGACAGGCGGTGAACGGTGAACATTAAAAATAAATTAAATCATTTTAGGGTTAATAACTGACCAGCATTCCAAAGAACTTCGCCTGGTTTTCGAATATGCTATTTCGGAGGCCAATAAGGATTTGAGTGTACCTCTCATGGGTTATCATGAGGCGATAGGGTATGGAGATACAGTACAGGGATATGGTCGTCTTTGCAAACTTATGGAGGTTTGTGTCAAGAAGCTAGAATCGTTACATTTTTAAAAAGAAATTAATATTTCATGCACATAGCTTGGCGTCGGTGGAATTTTTGGTCCGTATGCTAAGCAAACGGCTTCACACTTATTAAATGTATGTGACACAAAAGATGTGCCCTACATTTATCCCCATATGAGAGACAACGTAGAAGGCATCAACTTACACCCGTATCCTATGGATTTGGCAAAAGCTTTGTACTCAATCATTGATGCGTTCGAGTGGCCTCGTTATATATTCCTCTATGAATCATGTATGTGTATGGAATTGTATTGAAAAACCAGAAAATTGAAAACCTAATGAGGATTTTAAACGGATAATTTCAGCGGAGTACTTAACTATTTTGAACGGGCTGATGAATTTCTATAGTATCGACGACCCTGTTATTTCGGTTATGCGTTACGATCTGAATTTAAATGGAAACTACAAATCTGTGTTGAGGCGTGTCCGCAAATCAGTGGACAATTGCATACTTGTGGTGGGATCGTCTGCTTCCGTCTCTGAACTTCTCAAACAGGTAATGTATAAACACCCTGTGTAAATTGAAAATTATTGAACTTCATTGCTCTCAGGCCCAACAAGTCGGTATTATTACCGAAGATTACAAATACATTATTGGCAATTTGGACCTTCACACCTTCGATCTTGAGGAGTACAAATTTAGCGAAACCAACATAACTGGTCTACGCATATTCTCTCCGGAACAGCCCGATGTAAAGAACTTAATAACGGCACTGGGCTACTACGAGCAGAATGGCCAATACGAGGACAATGGTTTCTGTCCCATCACTGTGCAAATGGCCCTTATATATGACGCTGTAAGAGTTTTCGCGGAAACCACAAAGCATATAATATATCGCCCGCAATCACTGAACTGCTCAGATCTCAACGACAATGTTCAGGAGGATGGCTCTACTTTTCGGAATTACATGAGATCGGTAGTATAAAGAATTTATGTATGATATGCACTAGAAAACTGTTTTTTCAGATGGATATTGATAGGAATGTTCTGTCTGGCCGCGTGTACTTTGAGGGTAACACCCGCAAGGGTTACACATTCGATGTAATTGAGCTTCAACCCGAGGGCATTGTGAAAATTGGTAGTTGGGATGAACGCAATAATCTCACAATTCAACGTATGCCGAAAATACGGTCTCACGTTGATTTTGATGACAACTCTCTAGTAAACAAGACATTCAAAGTTCTTATCTCCGTACCGGTATGTAAAATCAAGAACTTCTTGAGTAACGACGACTTCAGCTCATTTATTTCAGAACAAACCTTACGCCAGCCTCGTCGTTAGCCACAAAAAGTTAGAAGGCAACAACCAATACGAAGGATACGGCATCGATGTCATTAAAGAGCTTGCCGATCAATTGGGCTTCAATTTCACCTTCATCGAATGGGGAAATGACTATGGTTCGTTCAACAAATCCACAAATGTTACCACTGGGATGTTAAAGGAAATCGTCGAAGGCGTAAGTCCTCTGTAAATCGCAATCTCAGTAGACAATTCAAATGCAAATGCTGTTTTCACAATAGCGAGCAGATTTGGCCATCACCGATTTGACAATAACGTCTGAGCGTGAACAGGCCATTGACTTTTCCATACCGTTTATGAATTTAGGTATACACAACAATCAAAAGTGTTAACAACGTTATATAACATATGAAATTAACACATTCCTAGGTATTTCGATTTTATACATTAAACCACAAAAGACTCCTCCAGAGTTATTCTCCTTCATGGATCCTTTTTCCGAAGAGGTGTGGCTTTATTTGGGTTTGGCATACTTAGGAGTATCATTGGCTTTTTTTGTACTGGGTCGATTGTCACCACACGAATGGGATAATCCTTATCCCTGCATAGAAGAACCCGATGTCTTAGAGAATCAATTTACCGTGAATAACTCGTTCTGGTTTACTACAGGAGCCTTACTGCAACAGGGCTCTGAAATAGCACCAAAGTATAATTGAACCAAACAGCACTACACATTTCTTTCTTCTCTTTAATTATTACTTCTCTTCTCAGGGCTCTTTCTACAAGAACGTTAGCATCTATTTGGTGGTTCTTCACATTGATTATGGTTTCTTCATACACGGCCAATTTGGCTGCTTTTCTTACGATTGAAAACCCCACAAGTCTCATCAATGATGTCGAAGATTTGGCCGATAACAAGGGTGATGTACAATATGGTGCGAAGCGAACTGGATCAACGAGAAATTTTTTTCTGGTAAACTAACATTCGTAAAACCCAATGTAGACTCAAGCACATTGCGCATATTTTACAGACTACCGAGCACCCAGTCTACAAGAAAATGAATGAGTATATGACAATGAATCCCCATCTTCTTACTGAAACCAATCAAGAAGGTGTTGATCGCGTAAAATCTGGCACTTCATATGCTTTCCTTATGGAGTCTACTACGATTGAATACAATACTGTTCGAGAATGCAATCTTTTAAAAATCGGCGAACCGCTCGATGAGAAGGGCTATGGCATTGCAATGGTTAAAAGTGAGCGAACGCTATGATTCAGTCAATATTGCTTTTGTAATGTTGAACATCAATCTAAAACAGATTGGCCACATCGGGATCGATTTAACAATGCGCTACTCGAGCTGCAGGAACAAGGTGTATTGGCCACTATCAAAAAGAAATGGTGGGACGAAATTGGTGCAAGTGTATGCGATGTAAGTTATTGAAATTTTTCGATTTTTTTTGAATTCTTTACTAATTTTACGATTTCAAAGTCCAAAAAAGATGATTCCGTTGCCTCATCACTGGATTTGAGCAACTTGGGAGGCGTATACTTTGTGCTCGGTGTTGGCTGTGCTTGTTCGTTTATTTTCGGCATCACTTTGTGGTGTGGCAATGTTGTCAAAAAGGCCAACTATTACGATGTAATTACTTTACCAAAAATATGTATTACTTAAAATTGCAATTCCAATTTAACAGGTTCGTTTTGGAGCGGCCTTCGTCGAAGAACTGAAGACTGTGTTCGAGTTTGGCAACAACGAACGTGTGCTTAAAAGTACAACGTCAGTTTATTCACGCAGTCGTAATTCTCTAAATTCCATTGAATCATTTGAAACAGACTCCAGAGGCACAACATGAAAAAATTGAACACCAAAATTTAATAATATGATATTTAACATAAAAACTTTATTTACATTAAAGATCAACATTTTTATTAGGTTCCTAAAAACTTAATTGATCTATTTTTGGTTTTTTCTTAGTGGGGGAAAAAGCTTTTAAGAACATTGCCATGGAAATACTCAATTTTTCCAAAACTTTTTGTCGTTTTCTCGAATGTTTTCCCAAATAAATCAGTAGTCCGCTTTCGTCCGCTGGGAAAAGATCTATCGTTCCGGATAGGTGTATGTGTTAACGACATCGAATGAAAATCAACAATATGCTTTAAATAGATTGAAAATAGACGCTTCAAAATGCATTTTTCTTCAACATTTCTCAATATTTTAACTGCTATCCAACTATTCCCATGGACAAAACCTCAATATCTAAGCAATCGGGATGAAAACGTTTTATTCGAAACTATAGCCATCGGTAAGTAGTCAATCAGTTTTTCCACATTACAGTGTACCCTCTCGAAATTGAATATATCCACAAGTCTCATCGAAAGCTATGAGAAGTTTCAATGATCGTTTCGGTTTATAAATAAAAGCTTATATAAAAAGTATTTAATTATAGATTGAGAGGATGGTATACTGAATAGTTGTCATGATGCCTTGTTTGTAAACAAACCGGCATTTTGTAAACATAAATAAATAAGTTATACGGTATATGTATATTCACTTTGCCATTATAGAGAAGGACTGTACAATACACTGAGTAAATATTTTCAAAATTACCTCAGTTGATTTAGCCATATCCATGTCTGTCTGTCAGTAGAAAGCAGTATTCATATCAATAGAATTGATCTAGATGGATACGTAGGTTTGAATTGAAATTATATAACGGTTATAACAGTTCTGATTGTAGTCAATGTTATTATGTATATATGTTATTGGATTTTTAAACAAAACATATGTGAAAGCTCTTATCGGTCAGGCAGCTGTTAACACGTTTAATTGTATTTTATATAGGACTTCTAACTGATCAGGATACCGAAGAGATGGGCATAGTTTTTGACCACGCAATCGAAATTGCCAACGAAAACTTGGAAGTGCAATTGACATCTCTGAAAGGTGAAGTTAACTATGGTGATTCTTTTCATGCTTACGGACGCCTCTGCAAAATGTTAGAGGTAATAAATGTCTGTCAGTTGCAAATAATTTGGTTTTTAATTGCTTGTGGAATGATTATGCATTTCACAACTATTAGATGGGTGTCGGTGGCATCTTTGGCCCTTCGTCTCCATACACAGTTAATCATTTAATGACGGTTTGCGATGCCAAGGACATCCCTTACTTTTATCCACAATTAAGTGACAATTTTGATGGTTTTAATTTGCACCCGCATCCGTTTGACTTGGCAAAAGCCTTGCATTCGATGCTAATTGCCTTTGATTGGACGCGTTTTGTATTGCTGTATGAATCGGTCGATTATCTGAGCATTCTTAATGGGCTTCTCACCATCTATGGAAATAACGGCCCAATAATATCCGTATTACGTTATGACATTAATATGGATGGCAATTACAAGAATGTCTTGAGGCGTGTTCGCAAATCGCAGGATAATCGTATACTTGTCGTGGGCTCTACAGAGAGTATGCCGGAGTTTCTAAATCAGGTCTGACACCATTTCTCGTACGCATCATCGATTAGTAATCTATTTCAGCACTAACAACTGTACATTCACCAGGCTCAACAAATGGGAATAGTCAACGAGGATTACCAGTTTATTATAGGTAATTTAGATTTCCAGTCTTTCGATTTGGAGGAATACAAGTACAGCGAGGCCAACATAACCGGCTTAAGAATGTTTTCCTCGGAACATCCACAAATCAGCACAATAATGAAAAAATTTGGTTACGAAAATGTCAAGGAAACCTTTCGAAATGGTATGCTCAATAAATTATCAATTATTTTATAATAATACTTTAATGTTTTGTAGGGTCGTGCCCGATAACTCTCCAAATGGCACTAACCTACGATGCTGTTCAGTTATTTGCTGAAACCTCGAAACACTTGGCTCTTCGTCCAATACCATTAAATTGTTCCGATCGCAGTGATAGTGTTAGAGATGACGGCTCCACATTCAAGAACTACATGAGATCGGTATGAAACTTACAAAATGATTATGCTGGTAATATAAAAAGCATGTATTATCAAGTTATTTTTTCTTATAACGCACAGATGGACATTAGTGCAAACACTTTGACTGGCCGAATCTATTTCGAGGGAAATATACGAAAAGGATACGTATTTGATGTTTTTGAGTTACAACCGTCGGGAATTGTAAAAGTTGGTACTTGGGAGGAGGAAAACGGATATACTCCACAGCGGTTGGCCCAAACAACTTCATCATTAGACAATTTTGATAACTCGTTAACAAACAAAACATTTACAGTCCTCTTGTCGGCGCCTGTAAATATCACTTCGTATTTGGGCAGATTTAAATTTTAAACCCTTAGAAGTGTCTTTCAGAATAAGCCGTATGCCAGTTTGGTGGAGAGTCATGAGAAGCTGACTGGCAACAGCCAGTACGAAGGATACGGAATCGATCTGCTCAAGGAGTTGTCGATGAAGCTTGGCTTTAACTACACACTTATTAATTATGGTAACGATTACGGTTCGTTCAATAGAACAACTAATAGTTCTACTGGAATGCTTAAAGAAATCATTGAAGGGGTATGTTGTTGAATCATATGTGTGCCCTAATTCAATTAGATATGGTTGCTTTCAGCGTGCAGATCTAGCCGTTACTGATTTAACAATTACATCGGAACGAGAGGAGGCCGTTGATTTTTCGATCCCATTTATGAACTTGGGTATGTTGATCCTATGTCGTAAACTATAAACTAGATATTGTTTTTAATTGTTTGATTGTACCCACAGGAATAGCGATTTTGTATATCAAAGCACAGAAGGCCCCGCCAGACTTATTCTCTTTCATGGATCCCTTTTCCCCAGATGTTTGGGTTCTATTGGGGCTTTCGTTTTTGATTGTGTCGCTAAGTTTCTTTATATTAGGACGTTTATCACCAAACGAATGGGATAATCCCTTTCCATGTCTCGAGGAGCCAACCGAGCTGGTGAATCAGTTCACTTTGGGCAATTCATTTTGGTTTACCACCGGTGCCCTACTTCAGCAAGGTTCTGAAATTGCTCCTAAGTACGTACGATACGGATATGTGTTTTCTTAATCAATGATTCATTTTCAGGGCATTTTCAACTCGCACCGTCGCTGCTATCTGGTGGTTCTTCACCTTGATCATGGTCTCATCTTATACCGCTAATTTGGCGGCTTTCTTAACCATTGAAAATCCGACCAGCCTTATAAACAGTGTGGACGATTTGGCTGCAAACACAGACAAAGTTGCATTCGGCGCTAAAAAGACTGGTTCGACTAGAAATTTCTTTTTGGTCAGTTGGATACATTTTGTTGTGGCGTCCTTTCAAGTATGTAATTTGAAAATCTTCTTCATGCAGACATCCGAAGATGAGAGATTCAAAAAAATGAACGACTTTATGACAAAAAATCCGCAATACCTTACCGAATCGAATCAGGAAGGTGTGGATCGAGTCAAGTCTGGCTCTTCATATGCTTTTCTCATGGAGTCTACCTCCATTGAGTATAACACAATGCGCGAATGTAACTTGAGAAAAATTGGCGAAGCTTTAGACGAAAAGGGATACGGCATTGCAATGCCGAAGAGTAATGAACCCCAGACACCATCCATTTGCAGTACTCAAAAAAAGCTTTTTACAATTTCAATCCCTAGATTGGCCTTATCGTGACAAATTCAACAACGCTATTTTGGAACTTCAAGAGCAAGGTGTTTTAGCCAAAATGAAGAACAAATGGTGGAACGAAGTGGGTGCCGGTATTTGCACATCGAAGAAAGAAACATCTGATGTGTCCGCTTTGAATATGGTAAATTTGGGCGGAGTCTATTTTGTCCTTGTCGTCGGGTGTGTTCTTTCCCTGCTGTATGGGGTGTTTACATGGATTTGCTTTGTTATACGCAAAGCAAAACATTTCCGGGTAATCAAAATTGCATTTATACTTTCTTATAGAATTGGATTGATCGATTAATTTATACCCAAAGGTACCGTTGAAATGCGCTTTCTTGGAGGAATTCAAATTCATACTAGACTTCAATTCTTACACACGTGTTCTTAAGACTTCTGCATCAGTCTACTCTCGCAGCCGAAATTCTTCAATGTCCATTGAATCTATAGAATCCGACGATACAACGGACAGTTAACTCAAATTACAGTTTTTTGTTTAACTAATAATGCTAAGAAGTTTAATGCAGAAAACGTACGGATAAAAGTCATAGCACGAATGCCCGATTGTTTAATATAGATGTTAAATAAAAACATACAAAATATTAATTAATTCCTGAAAATACATAAAAAATTATTTTAAAAATCCAACGTTATTTAAATGTGTAAGGATTTGTTTTTCGGTTCAAATCTTGCAAGCTACTCCTACGTCCAATTTTTGGCACGCCACAGTAGGCAATGTATGTGATTATCCAGATCTGCCGAAGGATTTTTCAATTGTTTTCCATATGTCTCAACATAATGAGTTTGTAGACCGCTGGCCGCATTGCGTGACGACTTCGAGGACGTGCACCCGTCAGAATCCATGTAGCGAGAAACCAATGAACGATAGCGACGACCCACAGTGGCTATTGCGTCGCCATTGGGAACTGTTATTATGCACTTGATCTGAATATGGCAATTGGTAGCTTTGTTTAACGATTCGATTCATCAGTTGGCCACCGTTCGAACTCACCTCATTTTCGTACGGCCTGA
Source organism: Themira minor (assembly GCA_001014575.1). NCBI lineage: Eukaryota > Metazoa > Arthropoda > Insecta > Diptera > Sepsidae > Themira > Themira minor. The sequence goes on from JXPZ01004305.1 coordinate 8,670, forward strand.
ACACTGTAATGGGTCGCAAAGTTGCCGCTTCAGCTATAATTAAACAGCCCCATGTGGTACCTATGTACAGTTCACTGCCCTGGGCCGCCAGAGCAGATATCTGGCATTTCATCAAGCTCAAATGCTCATCGATAGCAATGCTCTTCAAAGACTCCGAGCATGGCAGTAACTTGGAGCAATCCAATTTATTCTCAATTTTTTTTTCACTGGCACTCCACTGGTAGACAGTGAAGCCAGGATAGAGACCTGTGTACACGAACAAGTCGTTGGAACACATACGCGCTACCTTGATGTCCTCAATGTAGTTGGGCTCATCACTATGGCAGAGTGCATGATGACCACAAACGCCGTTCTTACTCAATGGGAATACATTCATTTTGCCAGCAGTTTCGCCGCACCACAATTCATAAGTACTGGAATATTTCGAAAATGTATTGCTCAAATGTTTCCTTTAGGGATATTAACATACTTGTCTATAATCACCGAACATGCACTGTTGAGTATAAGACCCGAGCAAATTTCTGTCAGTACAAACGAGCCCTCGGCAAAGGCACAATTTTTGGGCACTTTAGTAGAGTCCACTAAAAATACCCGTCCATTGTGCGAACACACCGCCACGCGTTGAATGTTAGCCAAATAAACTAGACTTATCACCGGTGACTTTATAGCCGGGTCAAGCATATATGAGAACAAGTGTGCGTAACTTCCAGTGCTGAATTGAAGTAAACTAGAGATCCGTGCGTTTCTAAAATATCAGTCCAAGGGAAATCACCTACCTATATACATGCAAGTTTCCAATTCCGTCCCCCATCCAGATTTTATCCTCAATAACACAACAACAAAGCATATTGACTTTATGCGCCCGCGTTCGCGATTGAGATCGTGTTTGTGATTGTGACCGAGAGCTAGTATTACTAGACCCTTGAGGAACTTCCATTCGTGGCGATGGCGTGTGTTCTATACGCATATTACTCGTGCAAAGAATACTGCTGCACTGAAGGAAATTCCCATACATAGTTGTATCCAATATGTCGATGTGGGAGTTGTAAGCGGGCAACCATAATTCAAAGCCGGCATTTTCATCTAAGCACGAGCAGATTCAGTTAAATTAAAACAGTTATGTTTGTGAACATTCTAATAATTGTCATACCTTCGGCGGTGCACAATTTATTGAACACCCCACAAACGACTTTATCACTATGGTGTAGAGCCACAACGTCCAGTAAATGAATAAATTCTGGAGCTGTTAGAATGGAAACAATTTGGCTAGCCGAAGGTCGTTTCTTCGGCAGCTCATCCCAGCAGAGCACCATTAAATCAAGACAGTATGTGGGAAACTGCGTCTCACGTTGTGTCAGAGGCGGTCGGCTGCCTTCCAGAATGCATTCCTTAATGGATTCTTGGCCCTCGAAGGGCTGACGTAAACTGATGTTCTCGTAAATAAACATACCGAAGGAGAAGCAATCAACCTGAGAACCAAATAATAGTTCAAGTATTGCAAATCGATTTCAATCGTTCCCGTACCTTTTCGGTGTATTCTTCCTCGCCATTGTAACGAATGATTTCTGGGGCCATAAAGCCCTCCGTTCCACCGAACCCTTTCGAACCACTCGGAGCCGTTTGCCGACTAATGCCGTAATCAGCGATTTTAATTAGTACGCTGCACTTTGGACTGTCTTCACTGCTCATAAAACAAACAATTTCGATACAAATGTTCTGGTCACATTAAAATAGTCTTACGAGTGAGGTTGGGGAAAATCCCATACGAGAACATTTTCCGATTTCAAGTCACGGTAGATTATGCGACGTCTGTGCAAATATTCGATGGCTCGAGCTGCTTGCAAAACCATAATCTGGAATGTATGGGGCCCTATGTGAGCGCCACGACGCCGATATTGCCTCAGTATCGAGTCTAGGCCACCCATTGGTGCCAAATCCAGCACCAGAGCCAAAGGCTTTATGCATATACCAACCAAAGGCACGATATTGGGATGTTTGAGGGTAAGCAACACAGCCAACTCCTGACGAGCTGTGCAGTATGCCTTGCAGGAATGTTGCAGAGGATCACGATCCCATTTCCCCAACGCGACTTTATATGCCATCAAGGCACTCTGCAACGATTGAAACGTCAACAACAACAACACATACCATTGTAGAGATAGCGTACTCACCTCTTTGGCTCGGGGTCCAGGCGGCACCGGCTGAAGCATTTTCATTGCAACTGATTTGAAAGAGCGCGAACCCTTAACCTTACAGTTAGCTTTGAACACAAATCCAAAAGCGCCTCGGCCCAAGAGGGACCCTTTGATAATGCTTTCCGAACTTATGGCGTACTTCTCGGGTACGTCGGCGAACACCACATCCGGCGCTAATTTCATCATATTCATTTCTAAATGGACGGGACAACTGATCTTCGTTTGGTTGTACACGGAGAGAATACATTCCTCGATCATCCATGAGTAGCACACGTTCGAAATGTCCGGAATGTTGTATAGCGGGTGGCTATCCACAGAGGTGTTCCGAGAGGAGCCAGCCGAGTCGGGCCCTACACCGGAATCCGCGTCGGACAGACACAGGGAGTCTTCTGAACGACGTTCCCTACCAGCTGTGGCATTTAGATAAGCCGAAAACACATTTAAGACTCCCTCGTCCCCAATTGCATCGCCGGCCGATAAAAATGACCTTTTGGTATGGAGGCGGTGCTTTGATGTGGAAATACTATTGGAACTTTCGGGACCATCCGGACCGGACCCGCCAACCGAATTTGCATTGTTCGTGAGCTTTCTTAAACATTTGGGACACATTACGGTGCGGGTTATCAAAAATCGTCCATCAGATGTGTGGACAAAACGAGTGCCCAACGATGGGTACCAGTCTTCAAGCAGCAAATCGATGTGATCCACTACCAGAGCCAACAGTTTCGCAATCACGCCCATATTCGGTACAATTTTCGTCAAAAGTTTTCGTGACACCTTATCATTCAACTCATGATAGATGTTTACATTGTAAAGGGGGAAGTAGATTTCCAGTATGCTAGATGATGACAAGTTGACATCACTCCACACGCCATCCAATTTCAATTTGAAGCGGTTCGCTGGATTTCGGAATGTATGCGTAGAAACTGTGGGTTCGAATGGCAACTCCCAAATTTTGAATACCAGATTGGGACCATAGTACAATGAAACGCCGGTCTGCCATAAATTCCATTGGCAATCTTGTTCCAGAGACGTCCGTAAATCGAGATCGAAAATTTTCTATCAAAGACAAAGTTTTTTCTGAACTACATGCATACAAAGAGTTAAGTATTTTACACTAACATCATCGACAGGTATATAAGCCGATCTTATAGCCTCAATTATCTGTTCGTCGGCTAACACGCGAGTTATGAGTCGAGACCAGAACCCCGAGGGGAAATATGTCATTAGGAGAATGCGACGCAAACCCATTTCCAAAGCATAAGGATCATTGCTCGTGTCGACCGGTTGACGTTCGTAAATGAGGTTGTTCAAATTTATCTCATTCGACACTGAACAACCCAAGTTCATGTTACGACCCCGAATCCGTTGCGATATCTATGCAAATGATGACGTTAGCGATGGATTTTCTTTTGAAATTTGTTCTTCTACCACGTTACTTACCTTAACGACTGTTCCAGCATTTGCGGCGGGAGATTCATTGGTTGGCAATAAGGATGGTATGAGTAACGTGCGGGAATCCCAAGTTAACGCCACTTCGAATTTATTCAGCAAACTGACAATGTAACTAATGAAGACAAAATAAATGTGTTAGGCATACGATATTTTTTGAATATAGATAAAATTAAATTACCTTCGATTATTACCAGAGCCACCGGTGCAATTCGCACTGGTTGTACTGTTCCGAAAGAGCAAATTCAAGTCCTCTAACTTCATTACACCAGTTCTGGCGAACGGGTTAATCTCGCGCACAGTCACCACATGAGCCAGCATGTCGCACAACCATTGAGGATCCAAAAAATAATAGTCCCTAAGAGTGGCATCGTCGTAATGCAAAATTACACCATTGTCATGAAGAAACATTGTCGCCTGATTCAGCTCTGCCGAGTCTCGAAAACTCTTGTAGTTATGCAAACGCATCTCCTCGGTTACCAACTTTTTATATCGTTCGGCATCCAGTACCGGATCGAGACCAGAGCCCCGAAGATTGCAAGATATCACACTAACGATGTCTTCTAAGGCAATGTAACTAGCGGGTATCTTTTGCAAAAGTAATGGCTCCTTCGATCCCGGAGAACGCAACATAAAAGCGGTGTCGTAAATAATATTGGCCAGCAGTCGAATGTTGTGCATCGTCCTAAAAAACAATATATAAGATACGCTTTCGCAATCATTCGCCTCTGCTCACCTGCAGCTTATTTCAATTGAATCGATAACGCGCGGAAGCCCAATTTTTTCCGCATCTGGTATGGCAATAAACTTTTCCCGTATTATCTGTTGCAATTCCTCAGCCTGTTGGGCCGAAAACGATTCTCCCACCGCATCGAAATGAGTGCCCACAATGATGACAGGTGAGTTTGGAGCTCGAGACTGAAACACATTCCAGTCAAAAGAGCTGTAATTGTTGCTCTGAAGGAAAATATATTACCTGAATATTCCCCAACCATTGAAGTAGTTCGGCCAAACCTTTGTGGCCATCAGTGATCTTCCAGAGAACCAAATACAAACTTCGCTTAGACAAAAAGTACTGATGAGTGGCATAGTATCTGTAAGAAAATGTAAATGAATGTAGATTTCCTCCTTTCTGTACGTGTCTGGAAGATTTACTCTTTCTGTCCACCAAAATCCCAAGTACGAAACACAACAGGACCATGCGAACCAGGGGCCTTTTTGCGTTTTTCACATATCCATGTGCCGATATCCACGCCTACGGTCGAAATATTCCCGCCTCGTTGGGAACGGCTCGATGAACTTTTCGTGTGACCCATACGCTTGGCCCAATGGTTCTCGGATGCGCGGGACTTTTGCGAACCGACGCCCTGGCGTAATAAATCCAACAGAGTGGTCTTACCAATGCCCTGAACACCGACCACCATTAATTTCATGCGGGCATATGGTTGGGCATCCTCGTAAATTGACTTCAAGTAGCCAATTATGTCCATGGTCTTGTATTTTTTGCTCTCAATCATCGACTTGAGGGGGTCCTGTAAAACACAACCCCGAGTATTCAAGTTCCACAGGCGCGACAAGAGACCAAGGTGTGAGGGCAAATCGGTGACATTCACATTTCCACTTATATTTAAGACACTTAAACTACTCAATTCGTGCAGAGTGTTTGGAATCTCTTTGAGGCAATTATTGCTTATATCCAACATCGAGAGATTGGGGAATATTAACTTCGACTTTGTGACGCCAACAACACTCCAATCGCAGTCCTCCGATTCATTGAAAAGCGTGGCCACGTCATCGGTGGACAGCTGAATGCGGGTGAGCAGATTGTCGGCAAGAATTAAAGTTCGCAATGACTCCAATCGTAGATGGCGCCGATGTCGACAGACACTGTTCAGCACTTTACTACGAAACGAGGAAACCTTGTTACTGCAATTGCTACCAGCGGTTGAGGGCCTGCTAAACGATGCGTTATCGTCAGCATCCCCCGATGTCCGCTCTACGAAACTGTAGCAGAGTAAATGTGGATCGGATTCTGTGATGCGTGGCAAACTAGGCCAACAGGAAATCTCATTATGACTCAAGTCCAGTTGTTTCAGAGACGAAGGATAACTGGTCACATGACCCATGGATCTTTAAATAGGGCATACTTAGTGACAATGTAATGAAAACAGGCAGGTCTCACCTCAAACTATTGTAAGACATGTTGAGCCGTGTTAGATTCACAGCCAAACAGGGCAATGCAGCGGGTATGCTTGTAAAGAGGTTGTTGGCAATGTTAAGGCTATTCAACTGCGAGACCCCATCATCTTTCTTTGATTCATTCCATTTCAGATCGTTGTCGGTGATTTCCAGAGTGTTGCACCACGCGTTTCGGTGGGTCAATTGGTGGAAACTCAAATTGCGAGGTTTGTTCTTATACCCATCCGATGAATCTAAATTTGAAAACGGCTCCAAATCGATTTTGTCCAAACTGAGCTGCGAAGCGGATGTCTGCATCGGCGGTACGGGCAAATCTTTCAGCAAATTGAAAGCAACATTAACTTCACGCAATTTCGGAGCTTTCCACATGTCGAAGGGCATTTCTTGCAGTTTGTTATTCGATATGTCCAAGATGGAGAGCATCGGCAAATGGAATATCTCCGCGGGCAAACAATTCAACCGGTTATCCTGCATGTAAAGCTCATCCAACACTGGACAATTGTAGGCACACTTACCGCTTCCGTTCGAGGGAGTCAAGGGTTGGGGCAGTGTCTCGATTTTATTCTGTGCTAAATTCAAATACCTACAGACAGAGATGTATTAGCAGACTTTGTAATTTACCATAACCGCACTCACCTTAAGCTGACCAAATTGAAGATTTCCGCTGGCAGATGGGTTAAATTGTTGTGTGACAAATCGATGCGCGTGATGGCGGTCAAAGCGACTTCGGTGATTTTCGGATGACCTTGCAATTTAGGGTTCAACTGGAGAACGCCATTCACTAGCCACCCGATGCTGCAATTGACAAATTTTATTCATTGCCGGTTAATGAAACCTCTTTACCTACCGTATGAAAGGTAACTGCACATTACTGCTGTTGTGCCAATCGACAATTGTCGGCACATTGGGAAACATGGCGCTGTACGAAATGTTCGAGGCGGACGGCAGGAAAACATTCACCTCAACGGGGGTGGGTAGTCCTTTTTTGTTTATCTTGTAGTCGGAGTCGGGGTGAACTCGTTTCGCAAGTAAACGGTTCAAAATAGCCTCATCCTCTGCACCCACGGCCACGCTAAGCGCAGTGCTGTGCTCGTCTCGGGCTCCATACTTCAACAGCAATTCAACCATGGGTAAGGAGCGTTGCTTGCACGCCTCCGTAATGGGGACATTGCTCAGCCCATAAATCTCCTCGCTGCATTTTGGGTCATTCTGGTCCTCTACCGGCTTAGCGACGATATTTGGATTGGCTCCGTTCTGCAGTAGGCACGAGACAACGTCCAGAAACCCGCCGCGCACAGCAGCTAACAGTGCTGTTTCCCGAGCGGCACCGCACAACAAATTCAAAATAATCGGACACTTCTCGCATTCGTTTGTTTCCTCCTATGGGATTCGATTGAATTGAATATAATTAAGCAATTTTCACAGTAATTTATTTCAAGTTACCTTAACCAGGCTCTCCCCCTCGGATGAGATATTCAGCTTCGACATTATCGCTTGTATACCAAATGAGATGCGCTTACGTGTGGGTGTAATTGGAGTGCTCTGCGTACTCTCGATGACCATGGTCTTTTGACACTTGACACGCCATCTCAAGAGAACGTTTAGAAGAGTTTTGTTGCCTAGGATACTGGCTATGTAGAGACTTGTTTGGCCTGTCACATCCTGAGCATTGGGATCGAAGGGCAGACGCCATTCCCAAAGACCCTCCTCGTCGCGATATGTCGAATAGAGATAGGTGGGATACTCAAAGTTAATAAGTAATTCCAGCAAGTCAATGTGGCCATTTATGCAAGCAGCGTGAATGGGCAGCCAGCGTTCCACTGTCGATTGCTAACCGAAAGAGAAACACAATTGAAATGTTCAGAATTATCGTCACGTAATGCTTACCTGTATGAGATCAGGAAATCTTTCGAGCATAAGTTTCGCTATGTTATAGTGGCCATGGTGAACGGACGCGTACAACGGGGAATATTTGGTGACAGCATGTGATCGGCCATCTGCCCCGGCATCCAGCAGGCGATTTACTATGCTCTCAAATCCCGATTGGGCGGCTCTAAAAGGGAAATCTCGTTTATAAATAAATGTTCTCGTTTAGCATACGAATCAAACATACAAGAATAACAGTGTATTGGCGCCAGCCGGTGACATATTCACGATGATTTGCCGCTCCCTACCCAGTGCCTCCAGTAGCACACGCACAGTGCGCTCATCACCAGCGGTCACCGCTTGACCAAGTTCTCGGTGTTTTATCAGACGTACCTGCTCCCGGGCATCTAACAACAATCCATGAAACAATTTTCAACTCATTTTAAATAAATACGTTTTCTTTGCATGAGTTTTTCTTAGTTTGGCAAATGTCAATTTCTTTCACTTCACCCTATACCTAAGTTCCTAGCGACATCCATGACATCATCCACAAAATAGTCGCAGGCATCAAAGGCCGTTTCGGTGCCTGGTTTCGGTCCTTCACCGAAATTCCAATCCATTTACGGTCAGTTATCCGATTCTTATTAAGGAATAAGTAAATGCAGTTATCGATATACTTGATAAAATTTAAATCTTTTACAATTTTTCGCGGAGAATTACTACAGTAAAAGCAAAGCGTGAGAAGACTAGTGGTCGTCTGTGTGAAAAATCAATTCAAAATGATTTTTTTACCACAATTCGAACTGCGCAAATGCACATGTGCAACAAGTTGTATATTAATGGGCCAAGCAAAGTATATAAAACGACAACAATAAACCGTAAAATCCATATCTTCTATTACTTCACACAAACGTTGATGCCATGACACTTATTTTGGCGAAATTTGTATTACATTTTGGAGTTTTCTACTTGTTTACAATTTTTTACTTGCTTTAAGGTGGTCTATTTTAGAGAATTTTGCAATGCTTTATGATTAAAAAATACTGAAGTAAACTCCTCATTTTACACATACTCGGTTTGATACCATCATATTGCAGAAATGTTGATGCTTTGTGGTTTGGAAAAACCGATACCCGATACATTATAATATTCCATTGCATTTATATTTCCAATTCAATTTGTTTGGCCGTTTGGCCATTTGGACAAGTAACAGATTTCAATTTCTCCACAACCAGTTAAGCTAATATATAATCTAATGCATTTACATATTGTTTTATATTTTTATGGGAATTTTTAATGTTTACTAAAATTCTTTTAATTGAGTATCACACTACCTTCGTCAGAATCACTCATTATTTATTAGATTTGCGATATTTAGTTTGTAAACATTTGTGATTTATCATTACTCTTTGATGTTTTCTTCGTATGTTCTCTGCGAAATAAGTAAAAGCATTAAGTTGGTTATGGTTTCTTCTTCTATTTTTTTCTTTCTTACGGCTAAAATATTGTATCAATATCGCAAATGTAAACAGTACCAACTTGAATAAATAAATATACTTGTTTTGAATAAATATATTTATTTCGAAAAGTTCAGTTATTATTGTTTTAACAAACCATAATCGGATAATCAGGACGAAACTAAGAGGATTTATTAAACAATTACAAAGATATCAAAAAACTATTAAACATTGACATCATTGATTGAAGATTGAAACAATTTCTGGATATGGTACTGTACGAAAGGTAATTAATGAATTAATTAATTTAAATGAAATAATTTTTTTATGAACTTGAACAGACAAAACTGATATTTTGTGTATATAAATTAATTTTCAATAAATAATTGTTTTATGAACTTGAACAGACAAAGCTGATATTTTTCGCAATAAAAATCAAATAACAGACAAAAACAGATGTAATCTGCGGATAAAAAAATTTAAATACAACATATAATGAACATTGATCATTATATTGTATAAATATAAATGAGGCTTTGCAAAATGCAAAATGTTGCCTTTAAAATATAAAACTAAAATTAATAAAAAATAATATATAACAATATCATATATAAAATATATATTTGTAATTGTTAAATGTCATAATTCATTAAAAAAACGCTGTTTTATCCGGGAAATTTTGTTCTAAACAAGTAAAAATACTTCACTGGAGAGCTATCAATGAAAACTTATTACAATTTCTTTAATTTAAATTAGAGAGGTAGTATTGTTATTTTCTATGCAAACTCAAAGACAATTTGCATATACAAAATTCTAACGACATGCTGCTTGTAATAATAAGTGCAATATATAAACAACTAATGTGCACATCCTTATTATAATATATAATCACAAACTAATTAAGATTTATTAATTTGATGTAATAATGCATTTTGAAAATGTTAGCTCCATAACAATAACCCTAATCTACCATAACTATTTTGTACTTCCAAAAATCGACAAAATTGATGCAGTTCCATAAAAAATGCATTAAAAATGCAATATTATAACCGCAGCTTCGTGGAAGTCGTAGTGTTTTAATCACACCAACTATTTTGACAATCAGCTGATTGTTGGCCACAAAATACAACTTTATATCTATATATGCATATAGCATCTCAATATTAAAGAGAAAATTGTAAATTCCTGGAATTAGAGTGAATCGTAAACTTAAAGACTAAAATATTGGTTGCAATATGTTGAATCAGTGTTTTTAAACTAAATAAACTCATCAATTGACTGATTAAACTCCCAGTTTGGAGTTGAACAGGAAAAAGTTCAGTGCTGTCAACGGGCGGCGTTGGTTAAAAAAAAAGTACATAACAAAACCGAGCAGAACAGAACTGACAAACAATCGCCACGATCATTTGGAGTTCGACATTGTTATAAACAACAGAATATATATTTGTGCTAGGAACGCCAAATTAGGCTTCCAAAATTGCCTGCACAATGCCACTAGCCTCATCGTATCCGCAAAGTATGTTAACGATAGACTTTTGGAAGAACGAGCCACCAGATATTGTGGAACTAACATGCCTAATGCCGAACGGAATTGCAATACCTATATTTGTGCCCCCAACCATAACAATCAGAGAAATCAAATCGGTAATACTTATCTAAAATTTTTCCCTTCTCACTCTGAAGAAAATCTATTTTGTAGGAAATGATAGAGAAAGCGAAAAACTATCCGCTATTTCATCTAATAAAAGATGCTTGTGATTACGAGGTAAGTGGGATATCGGCTTATGCCAACGTGGAGCCGTTTTCGGACGAAACGAAACGTCTGTGCGAATATCAACCGTATTTTTGCCTTTTGCGTCTGGGGGAGCGCAGCGAGCCCACTGCCATCTCAAGCGACTATGAATTGTGCAAGCTGGTCAGTAATATGATTGGTAAATCGTTCGAAGAGTACAGTGCACAAAGTAGTGCCGAGGTGGAGGACTTTCGTCACAAAATGACCGTGTTATGTGATGAAATCGAACTGGAACGTTCCCGTTATACGTTAATACAGAAACTATTCTACGAACATCCTATCCGCTTAGCGCAGACCCCAGTCATGCCGGAAATCATAAAAAACCGCTTGCCGAACGGTGCCTTTCTTATAGTAGTCATACTGGAGACCGATGGTACCTCATTTACAATTCAGGCCAACGAAAGCGAAACACCGAAAACGCTTATCGATAGAGCTCTGAACAAAATGTCGCGATCGCAGATTCACGTCAACGAATGCGAATATATACTGAAAGTTCGCGGTCGTGATGAATACCTCTATGGAGATTATCCACTCATACAGTTTCTATACATACAGGTAATATTCGGATCAAGCAAAACAAATAGATTTATTTTAAAATTATTCCAATGAATTACAGGACAGCCTTTCGGGTTCGGATGTACCCAATGTGGTGTTAAAACCGATACATACATTCCAATCATGTATCAGCTATAAACCAGATCCGACGTCTGTGCCGAAACGTCCCCCGAAATCGGACAGCATACGAACGAAAGCAGCCGCCCTTCTCAAGGAGCCCAAAATCACACACTCCTGGGAGATTAGCGAACCCTTCACACTGCATCTGCACTCGATCGAGAATGTGAATTGCGATTTGGTACGAGCAACCAAGGTGGGGGTGCACATTGGTCTGTACCATGGTGAGCGGAAACTGTGTGCCAAACACTCCGTCGACGTATTGATCAATAACATCTCAAGTCGAAAATTTGATTTCAACAAAGAAATTGCCTTTGATATTCAACTGCGCAATTTGCCGCGAATGACAAGACTTTGCATTGTTATATATGAGGTTACTAAAGCCTCTCGCTCAAAGAAATCATCGAACACCAGCAAACGCAACGTATACGAGGACGCCAAGACATATGCGAACGTAAGCATGAACCCTTTAGCCTGGGTGAATACCACTGTGTATGACTATAAGAATCGATTACGAGACGATCGTCAGCAATTGTACGCGTGGACCTATGCCGATGACATACAATCAGATGAGATATTCCACCCGTTGGGCACAATCGAGCCGAATACACGAAAAGATGAATGCGCCATGGTGGAACTGACATTCCAAAAGTGAGTCACTCGAATTGTCACTTTTAAACTAGAACATTAGTCGAACTAAACACCTTTGTTCTATTTTNTACTCGAATTGTCACTTTTAAACTAGAAAATTAGTCGAACTAAACACCTTTGTTCTATTTTAGTTATGGTAAAGAAAACTTACAGTACCCCTCGAGAGAAGACGTTTTAAGTTATGCCAAAGAGTTATCCACCAAGGACAGTGAAAACTCTAGTCGCGGCAAATGGGAGGACATATCACGAAGTGTTAATCAGCTTTTAACGTTGCGGCTGCGCAGTGAAAAATCATACGAGATTCACGATCAAGACCGAAATTCCATTTGGTCGAAGAGGTATAAGAGTGAATTGCATTATTGTCTTTACATCGGTTGATGTCGTTGAGTTTTTCCCATCATGTAGATATGAAATATTGAAAGAAGCCCCAGAGGAGCTGTCTATAGTACTCAATTGTATTAATTGGAATGAGCATGAGGAGGTTGCCGAATTGTGGCAACTGTTGGACATTTGGCCCGAAGTGAACGTCGAACGAGCTTTGGAACTACTCGACTATGCATATCCGGATCCCGCTGTTCGATATTTTGCTATACGCTGTCTTCGCTTACTGAAGTGAGTACACGAACTGAACTCAGACCAATTTAGAACGAGTAGCAACTGTCTTATTTTGCCTTTCAGGGACGAGGAGCTTTTACTGTATTTATTGCAATTGGTGCAAGCGATGAAACATGAATCCTACCTGGATTGCGATCTGGTAATTTTTGTGTTGCAACGGGCCTTGCGTAATCAGCGCATAGGCCATTATTTCTTTTGGCATTTGCGGTCGGAAATGCAAACGCCTTCGGTGCAGACGCGCTTCGGCTTGCTGCTGGAGGCCTACCTTAAGGGCTGTAAGCCGCATGTCCCCCTATTGCGCAAACAACTGCAAGTGCTTGAGAAACTCAAACAAGGTTCGGAGCTGGCCAAAAAAGGGAACAAGGATAAGGTACGCTATCTGCTACAGGAATTTCTCACGAACCAGCGCAACAACGGTGTGTTCGAGGGCATACAGAATCCCCTGAATCCGAGCTTACGTTGCAAGGGCGTGCGACCCGATCAGTGCAAAGTGATGGACTCGAAAATGCGACCCTTGTGGATTGTCTTCAAAAACGCCGATCAGAATTGCAACGACATTTACATAATTTTTAAAAACGGTGACGATCTGCGACAGGACATGCTCACGCTGCAAATGTTGCGAGTCATGGATCAACTGTGGAAGAACGAAGGGTGAGTGTATGAGTGGGCCAACCCTAATGCATTACTACATAGTTTACAAATTTTCAGCATGGATTTTCGCATGAACATCTACAATTGCATCAGTATGGAGCGTCGACTGGGCATGATTGAGGTTGTGTTGAATGCCGAAACAATCGCGAACATACAAAAGGAGAAGGGCATGTTCTCGGCGACGTCCGCATTCAAGAAGGGATCTCTGTACAGCTGGCTCAGGGACTATAACAAAGGCGAAGAGGCCATGAACAAAGCAATTCACGAGTTTACTCTTAGCTGTGCCGGCTATTGTGTGGCCACCTATGTTCTGGGCGTTGCGGATCGGCATTCGGACAATATAATGGTGAAGCGAAATGGCCAGGTGACTAAATGAAAAGGCATACAAAACCAGACAGAACTTACTTATTTCGAGCTGAATTCGTTCACAGTTGTTTCACATCGACTTTGGCCACATACTCGGCCACTTCAAGGAGAAGTTCGGTTTGCGTCGCGAACGGGTGCCGTTTGTGTTGACGCACGACTTTGTGTATGTCATCAATAAGGGTCGCTCCGATAGGGAGGCAGACGAGTTCCGCTATTTCCAAGACATGTGTGAAAGGGTATGCATTTTATAAGATACCCTTAATTTAACCTGATAATAATTGCATTTTATTGTTGTGCAGGCATTTTTAGTTTTACGCAAGCATGGCTGTCTAATTTTATCACTTTTCTCGATGATGATATCAACCGGACTGCCCGAACTGGCATCGGAGAAGGACCTTAACTATCTGAAAGAGACATTGGTAATGCCTTCAATTAAATTCGTATTAAAAAACTTAACAAACTTTGAGTGTTTTTGTTGGTAATTTTATTTCAGGTTCTGGAATACAGCGAGGAAAAAGCGCGCGAGCATTTTCGGTCAAAGTTTAGTGAAGCTTTGGCGAATTCGTGGAAGACATCTTTGAACTGGGCTTCCCACAATTTTTCGAAAAACAACAAACAGTAGGCTTAACAAAGAAATACAAAATCCGCTAACGCCGCCCTGCCTCACCCATATGTTTTGAACAAAATACAACCCAAATGTCCTCCTCCATTGTTGTGCTCAGTTGCAGTTCTTTCATGCAGAAGTAATATTTTTATTATGAAGATATGAAGTTCAAATAATATGAACCTATAACATTTCAAATTGTGTTCTTGCAAATTGAATTTAGGAATGAAAACGGAAAATGTTCGTAGAAAATTATAAGAAGTGATATTTTATATAAATCGTGTAATTGTTAAAAAGATTAACAGAAACGAAAAATGTTCGATCAGAAATAAACAAAACAAAAGTGTTCAATGGCGTTTTTAGTTTTCAGACACGCCCATATACTGTTTCCCTGCCCCAATAAACTCTATTTTTAATTGCCAACGACAGTGTCATCCGCATCCACACAAATTCGCACCAACCACAAGTCGATGCCAAATTCCACCGCCCCGCACTTACAACAAAGTCAATGATCCTCACCAAAAGTTTTAAAATTTTACTTTTTCTGTTCTACAAATGTATGCACATATTAGGGCACAAGAGAAATTAACTTTAGTTGGTAAAGTTTCTGTAATTCTCCCTTTCTTTTCCGTGTTTACGTGTTGTTGGGTCTATGTGTGTACCCCTAATGAAAATAAAAAATTTTGAAAATATAAAATTGATAATCCTTCATTCATAAAAATTAACATTTTGCTAAGATTCTTCAACAATTCATTGTTTATGTCATTAAGTTCTTTTCATTAGCGCATAGAATATTAAGATTTTGCAACAGTTTTAAAACGTTTTGAAAAATACACATATATATAAAATATTAACAATTTGTTTTTCACTGATTAAAATAGAACAATATAAATTGTTTTCTAAAAATAAATGCAATTCTCGTAAAGACCTTTTATTAGGAGGTGTATTTAATAACAGGAATCGATTGTGTCGGCCAGCAGAAGGAGCACGATCGTTGGACGATATGAAGGGTGGAACTTGTTGGACGATATGAAGGGTGGAACTTTTGGAGCATTTCTTTTTTTTTGGTGAAGCTCCGATTCAGATTTCGTTTAGTTTCGCTTTTGATTTTTGGACCATCGTTTTTGTCAAGCTGTTTTATACACAAACAAGTCCAAGTTTCCTGCTAAAAGCTATTGAAATGCGAATTCATTTTATAAGTAAAAGCAGAGTAGTAATCAGAGGTAATCATTATCATTAGGTATTCGAATGTGGCTTTAAACAAATTCAAAAATCAATGAAAATACACTGATAAACGCGTAAGTAAGAGAAATTTCAGTTTTAACGTATTTTTAATTGTTTGACATTTATATTCACTTAATTGGAACTGCCTTGTGCTAAATAAAAGACCATATTAACTATTTGTTTACATTGTAGGGGGTGTCATTTTGTTGTAGTTGTATTCTTTATTTTTGCAAAATAAAATAGTTAAAAATATTTGTAAATTGTTAAAATGTTAATATATACATACATACATATACATATGTAAATCCGTATGTCTACACCTATCAAATATATTGTATATGTATAAAATATATAAAATAATTATTTATAACAAGATCTTATAGGTGTTCCTCTCAATTAAATTAATTACACATTTCATAGCTACATTCCGTGTTTCAATTCGTTTGTGGATTTTTCGACGTCGCTGCTTTTGATAAATTAAATAACACCCTATAACTGTTACGAATGGAAATGCTTTGCAAAACAAAATTCCTTCACCTACAATGTAATGGAATTTGCAGGTTTCTCTATGTTTGCTTAAATACTGTACATATAATATATATTTTTATTTTTGCTTTCTTACGGAAGAACGAACGTCTGGAGAGTGAACTTACTAATACATATTATTATTAATATTAATCCGTTTGTCGCGTCACATTTGTAATCGTTAAGAAACTCTTGTGTATATTAGGTCCTCGAAGTTTTCACTTACACATTTCTTAGGCGGGAAATATTGGCAATAGGTGCTTACGTTTCTTTAGCTTTAAATTTATATTGGTTTTTTGTACACGAACAGTTGAATTTTGTAAAGAACTCTTTGTGATTTGTACATTCGGTTGTCCATTAGTTTGTATTGTATAATCGCAGATGCAACATTTTTCACAATTTAATCAGTACTTGTTATACGATTTGTAGATGTAATAGTTCTCAAGAAACCCTTAGTAGAACATTGTGAAAGTTAAAATCTATATAATGGAAATTTCCCGTTTTAAAAACTATTGCCATCAAAAGTAGTTCTTCTACTTTTTTTCGCAACCACAAGTACAAACAAAATATTTCCTAGTAATTATTTTCAAGAAAATTAAAAACACAACGTAAAGAAAATGTTCAAAATTGATGCTAATGTGTGGTTAAACTTTGTCAACTTTGAATAGATTCTTTCGCTTTATTCTAAGAGGAAGTTGACTTTATGAAAGTAAATATGCTTTTCAAATAAGAAAAAAACTATTCCTAATTCAAAAGCATAATTTTGTGAAAATTTCAAAAACTAACTTTCAAATTTGCCAAAATTTAATTGTCTTCTACTGGATGGAACCAGAGTCCACTCTAAGGTTTCTTTCGAACTTTACATTGGATTTTTTAAATTTAAAATTTGTGGTTCTATGTGTTGTTTACATTGTTTTTTTTTTTTGTTTTGGTTGTATTTACTTCTAAAGGCACAAAAATTGTTTCAAATTTCAAAATTATGTATGTTTTTTTGTGTATATATAGTCAACATTGATAATATATTTCTATACACGTAAATATATAAGAGCGCGTATTAGTAATTTTTATCCTGTATGCAAATCACAACAAAATATCAAAGTTACAAGAAAACAAACAAACAAAACGTTCAAAAATTTTACCAAATACAATTCTTTGCTAACGCCAATAATATGCAATTCCCTTCTAATGAAACAAACAAGACGTGGTGCTTACAAAAAGTATCAGAAATTTCTTCAGTCTATTTATAATGCATTTCAAATGGAATTCTTTTTAAATGGATTTAAGTGAGATTCTTTTGCAGAAATTGTCGGATTCCTCAATTCTTATTCACAATCATTAAGCACAGCTATAAATTGAGTTTAGGACTCACCAATACAATCTTCCATTGGGTAATGGATGGTTGTGAAAGGTAAATACCTCATGAAGTCAAAACGAAAAGTGAAAAGCATATTGAAAATGGGTTCAATAAATTTAGCAAAATTTTCAAAATAAACAAGAAAGTCTCTATTTGCAAGGAATTCTTGTTAAAATTCTTAAATTTTGTTCCCATGAAATCTGGTAAAAATTACTCCAAATTATGTGTGTATACATTTAAATTACATAAGTCCATGTAGTATATATGAATATGTGTGTATATGCACATAGTACATTTGTAAATAGTTATTTTCTCTTCTCAAAAGACACTTTTTGTTATACATCATCTCTTTAATACGAAATACGATTTGATTCAGTAAAAAGGTTTATATAAAATAGTTATTGGATTTGATCTCTCCTCGTAATAGTTTATATATATATTCATACTTTGCAGTTTCCGTTATCATAATTTCTCTCTTAATTGTATGGGTGTAGTGCGTCTAAATGTGATTTCAATGTTGAAACTAAACCAATTTAGGGACCAATAAAATCCCCATGAACTTATCTCAAGACTAAAAGCAACTGTTAATCTAATTGTGTATATTTCTCGTTCTTACGTTCTGGTCCTACTCCATTTTCAAATGTTGTCACTGTTAGTGCCTGCTTATAGTTAACTCTTACGATTACTTACGTTTAAAATGGAAACCATTTTCTGTTTAGTGTTTTGATAGATTTAAAGGGACATCTGGAAAATATGAACATGTTCATTAGATTAGATGCGATCGTACTTGAAATGTCAAACATACGCCTTACCTGAACTTTGTTCATCTTTAATGCATTTGTTTAATATTGGAGTTGATTCTGGGGCCACCGCCCTTGATGTTGCAGGCCGGTTGGGAGCGGCAACTTTCGTGGAAAGATCTGTGTTGTCAGTCAATTTGGGTGTGCGCGGTCGATCAGGGTGGCCACCACTACCACCATTGCCGTACATGGAAACTACTGCGGGCGCATGCAGCTGCTGAGGTGTACCACCGCCGAATGCCACAGCTGCGGCAGCTGCCGCCGCCATGGCCGCATTCCCGTTATATGAAAAACCATGAAATTGCGGAGCCAGTCGTGAGGCAGCAGCCGCCGAATGATGCGGTGGCATCACTGGCAAAATACCACCGGGATATTGCATCCACATTTGGTTCCGTTGCAATGCAGCTATTGTCGATATGTATGGATTGTAGTAGGAGGGGCCGGAGTGTAGAGTTGGGGCCGATGGCAATCCGCCGACGGACGGCATCACCGTTGGAATGTACGCTGCTGCATTGCTGACTGATGCGTGAGGGTGTGTGGCCGACGCACTGTTCGCTACTGGTGGATACATATAGTAATGATGATGCAGAATCGGCGAGACCGATCCCAGTGGAGAGGAACGCTGCAGCAGTGAATGTGTGGGCTGCTGTGCCGTGGTGACCACAGGAGTTTTTCGATCGTGCTGATGCGCACTGGAAGCTGTCGTTTGCGTACCCGACGGATCTTCCAGGTGCGAGCGATGCTCGGTACTGGGCGACGCACAGCTGCTCGTTGTGCTGCTGGCAGTCGGCGACGCGAACTGTCGACGAATGGAGGCAGTCTTTTTTGGTACAGTGCGTGGTGTTGAGTCTCGGGGCGATGCCGTCAAAGAACGCGGTGGTGAGCGCGAACCACCCAATGATTTTCCAGTCAAGGCCGAGCTACCGGATGCGTACAATGGAGCAGTCGGATTTGGAATGTGCTGAGTTGCAGACGAAAATGGAGTGTTGTTACTCGAATTGAATGAGGGTGGTGTGTTGGCATTGGGAACATGACCATGATTTGTTGAGCGTGTGGAATTCGGTGACATTACCGCTGCACTCGTCCCTTGGTACTTGGGAGACAGCAAGTACTGCGAATAGAACGAAGCGTGTTGAGGTCCTAGTTGGTGACTGTGATTTACGACGCTGTTTAGCTGCTCGGGCGTATAGCGCATCTTATAGCTGCTCTCGGGCGGTGTAGTTCTCGGCGACTGTCGTCCGTAGTCAGCATGACTAGCAGCAGGACTGCGACTGTTGCCCTCGTGAATTGGCGACGCATAGGGCGGGGAACGTTGTTTGCGGTTGACACTCGAGGAGGGTGATTTGCCGCCATAGTTTATAGGGTTGTTGATGTTCGTGGTGTTGCTGCTATTGTGGGGGGGATTGTGATGATGATGCTGGTGGTGACTTTCTGGAGATTTGGGAGATGCCAGCATGATTCGCAGGTAGGAGGGATCCATATACTGCGGTTGATGAGTATAGTTAGCACTGCTCACAATCGCCTGATCGTTAGGACGCTTCGAAGTCGAGCTCGATGTTGGGCATGACGAAGACGCCGAGCCACTCCCACCGCCTAACAACGAGTGTATACTGTATGAACTGTATAAACGTTGACGTGTTGGAGCCGGGACCGTTGAAACCGACGATGTGGATGACGATGACACCGTTGTCGTCGCTGTGGCAACGGCTTGATCAGATTTATTCACTTTTGGTACTTCTGTCTGGTGACAGGGCGTCCTATGTTCATGTTGTTGCTGCTGATAATGATGTAAACCAAAATGATTGCCATTCGCCACCGTTGTTGAGCCCTGTGCACTGGTAGCAGCACCCGTTGAGGCGGTGATTGAGTGTGCTCGCGGACTGGACATTGTCGTGGGGATGGGAACAGAACTCCCCTTTGCCCGGCTTCTCTTGCCGCCTGCAACCGAATTGCTATTATCCTCGAGGGACACTTTTTCCAAATCCCTTAAAATGCGCTTACGCGGAGACACGTGTTGTTGATGGTAGTCGACTAGACGTGCCGATGTACCGACTGCTGACGACGAAGATGTGGGCGATACCTGCCAAAACATATGAAGGCAAACGAAATGTAATTTTAAAGACGATCAGTTCTTCAACTTAACTCTGTTCTTACCTTGTAAGTGTTGTTGTGGTTGCTATTGCTGATGGTGGTGTTGGTGGTTGATAAAGTAGCCTTCGAAAGTGGAACTATTCGCGCCGGCATACTGTCGATTAGCTTTTGTATTATAATATTTAGCTTTGCTCGCGGTTTGTCGAATTTTCCAAGTGTTGTTTTCGAACGCCCTTCTTTTGCGGCTTCCGTAGTTTCCACTGCTTTCTTGCTAACAGTCTCTTCCGCTGAGACTGCATTTTGTTCCACCTTATTGTCCGGTGTCTCTGTGACTTTTTCTGTTCCACAAACATTAATCTCCGATGCGTCGTGCTCACTTCTGCTCTGATCTGTACCCTCCCCATTTACACTTGAGCTGACTGCACCATCCCGTACGCATTCGGACGATAGAATCGTTTTTTCATTGGCATCGCCATCCTCACTGGTGTTCATCTTCTCGACGACGTCGTCATTCTGTGCAACTGAGTTCTCTGATGGATCCTGCGTGTCAACCATTTCTTGGTGTTCTACTTCTGCCGATGGTTTATCGTGCTGTTCCGCATTTAAAATGTTCCCGGACCTCTCGGTCGTCGTTGCTGATGCATCTAGATGCGTTTCCGGTGTCTTCCCGTCCTCAGTGTCGATTCCACTTATATCCATTCGTTCAGACTTTTCGTTTTCGGCCGAAATTTTTTGGGATTGCACACTTTCAGTAACTTCCTGCTTAATCTGCTCAGCACTTTCTGAAGAGTCGAATTTGGCCTTTTGAGGGTCGTTTTTGTCTTGTTGTTCTTTGCACACATCTTGGAACTCCTCCATGTGTGTCTTCCGTAACCATTCAAAATGACCGGATTCACATTTCTCGGGGGGGTCCAGAGGTTTTCGACGTTTCCGGTGGGCCGCTTCCAAACCCTTTGTCGTCAACGAGACGGCCGCGCGCGGCCTCCAGAAGTACAGAGACATCTCCTTGGATATGCCTCGCCGAGGCGCCGACTGTTTCCAACAATGATCCCTCTGCCATGGTGACGACTGTATCGAACTGTTATCATCGGAAACTGCACAATTCGTAACAAAGTAACACATTAGCATGGCAAACATGCAATCACTGACGATGTGTACTTACAACTGAGCGACGTTGATGTTTCATTCTTTGGATAGGCTGTGGTGGTGGCTAACGTGGGCGTCACTGTGGACGATGTTGCCGCAGATGGTGTGCGAAAAAGTTTTCGCGGCACCGAAATCCAACCGCTCTTCCCTTCTCCGTCTTTCGAGCGAGCCAACTCCAATATGAATTTGCCATCTGTAATGGTAAGCGTTAATATATAAAAATCGTTCAGGTGCTATTAAAGCGGAAGCTGACCTTTGAAAAATTGCAATGTGCCTCCAGCCCCAGTGCCAGCACTAGTGCAGCCCGATAGCGGAGTCCTGCCAAATTCGGACCGGCTGTTACTACTGCCACCAACGGGATATTTGTTGTGGTGATTATGATTGGCCCCGAACAGCGGGGATGATGACCCCGCATGAAACGTATAATCGATGGCACCGCTCAAGTCCGCTTTGTTGGACGAGCTGGTAGCTGCGACGCCACTACCCAGATGGGGAGCATTCGCAGGTGCTGATATACCCAGGCGCATTTGGGCTGAAGAATTTGTTGTTGTCGCAGCCATTGGTTTTGCCGGTGCTGTCGCTGATGCTGCTGGCGACGTTCCATTGTTCAGAAATTTACGATGTGACAGATGGCTGTGGCGGTTGTGAGCGTTTACGTCGATTGATCCCGATGGCGACGCCGACGCCGCCGCAAGCGATGAAGCAATCTTATGGGAATTACCCGAATGAGCAGGCGGTGGAGATGATTGCCTATGAAAGGTTGACGCGGATGTGGGGGATCTCGAGTCCGGTGTTACCACTGGGCGTGGCGGTGGCAATTGGAACGTCGCAGCCACTGTTAGCAATGAGGCGGCTGCTGCAACAGCAGTCGTGCCATTTAAAGCATTTTTGATTAGAATTTTGGTCGCCTCAGCAATAATGTTATCCTTGTTATGGGAGACTATCGGTTTTGTAGTGCTAGTTGTTGTTGTTGTGGGTGCGGTTGTTGATGTTGATATTTTTGATTTTGTTGTTGTTGATGTTGTGACATTTTTGTTAATAATGCTGTTGTTGTTGTTTGTATTATTGCCGATGATGTTGTTTGTTGTGGTCACGACAATATTGTTATGGTCATCAGTCATTGTTGTTGTAACAGCTCCATTGTCGTTGCATGCATTTTCGTTGTACTTAAGTAACTTTTCAACAACTCTCTCCGCGGCACCTTCCGTTGGTTTCAATTCGATTCTTGTGGTTATCCGAGTTTCTATTGGTGGGGTGGAAGATTCTGTGGGTGTTGCTCCCGTTGCTATACCCAATTGTAACGTATCGCATTCTGTTTGTGCAATTTTCATGGCCACATTATGCTAAAAGTAAATCCAAATATGAACACACTTTCAATATCACTTTTCACAAAATTCGTAACAACATATTTGAAGTGCCTTGATGTTTCACTTCTTCAATTACCACGACATTTTATTAATATAAGATTACAATAATTTTCACATTTTTGCCTATTTCCATCGGGCTATACTTAATGCCCCACACTTTTTGTGTTCCAATCACTGTTTTGTACATTGCTTTAAAAATTCATTTTCGTTTTTTCCCCTCATTCTGTTCTCTGTTGGGTTTTCTCTTCGGCCCGTTGCACTCTCATTGCAACTGGCGTTTCATTACACAAACATTCCTATATTGCTATATGTTTCATTCTATTACGTGTCGGTTTTAAGTCTCTTTACTACTAGTTCATTCACACCAACAAACAAGAGTGAGCCCACGAAAATCAATATAAGAAACAACAACAACAACATAATGCTGTCAGCAGTGAGACGACGGTCGGCTCATGGAAAGGAAATTCAACGGCGGCGAACGCAACTTCTTTACTCATTCAACTGCCATTTTGTTTTACAATATGAGTATTTATTTGTATTCAATATGTTGTTGTCAAATTGCCGATGGTGAGCTGAGCGAAATGAAACGGTGTTTGGTTTTATTCTGATTGCTCATAAATTCATACAAATTCATTGTTCCAAAAGTGTCATTTGAAACCCAAAGATACATATATTATTTAATTTAAAAATCGTTAGGAAAATTTAATGCGTGGGTAATCCACTAAAGAATTTTTATTTCCGAACCAACTGAACTGCAGCACAAGATCACAAATTAAATTTTCTATGAAATTCACCACCCCCCCCCTTTTTTTTGGCATGCTTTAAACAATTATTAAAAACTGTCAGATGTAATTTTTAATCGCTCCCCTTTTGTTGAAATGCAAGTAACCACCGTCATTACAGTTTGTAAATAAGAGAGAACAGTACCATTGTTAGCGGAAATGAGAGAGAATGCACACATAAACACACGAACATGAATGCATTCACCCCTTCCGACACAAGCCAAGATTTTGGCTCACGCTCGATCTGCTGTTTTCGTTTACAATAATTGTTACTCGTTATGTACATATGTACCTATGTTTGTATGCAGATGGCTGTGTATGGGCTCGTACGTTACATTTTACGATTTCCTGTCTAATTATGTTGATAAGGAATCATTTCAATTAATCCAACGTATTTCTCGTATTAGTGCCTACACATTGTTAGGTCACTACAAAATGAATTGTTTAATTATTTTCGATGCATTTAATTCCATTTTCGACGATAACAAAAAAGGGGGAGTGCTGAGGACTAAACGGGAATGGAACACAAGCAACGTTGCATTGGTGGGGAGCACTCACTCACACACGAGGGGAATATATCCACATGAATATGAACTCTGCGGCACGTTAAATATTTTTTTGTGTTTGGACGGACGGATGAATGAAAAGTAAACGTCAACGATCAAGCGCACACAAATTGTTTAATATCCATTGTTCGTTAACACTCATTAAACCCGATTGCTTACAAGCACTTATGACATATATTTGTTTTGCATTTTTTTTCATATAATCACACTCGAACTCACATAATTTTAACACACAATTAATTTTAATCCATGACGAAGAACCGAACGAGAAATAAAACGTACATATATATATATATATTTTTTTATATGTGTATATGTACACATATAAAAAAAATGTTGAGGTAGTGTAATCGAGAAGAAACAAAAAAAATTTATATCACAAATTACCATGAATGTTGTTTCTACATTTCCACAACACTCGCGTTCTACAATACTAAAATAACAATGTCTCCACTGATTGATAGAATCGCGATTTATAGCGTGCTTGATTTATGCGAAATAAATATTAAAATATAATTTTAATTAAAAAATGCAGAGCACAGCGGTAACCACACATTGGTTGACGTACAAACGAATACTCCCGAGCAAAGGTACGTATTGGAAACGAATCGTCCGTTCCACAATTGTGTGACGTTCCTATTACAGCGCACGTTCCGTTTGTCGTTTTGTTCTTTTTTTCCCATTGAATGATAGAAGAGTGCGACGAATTGCTGCTGCCACTTGATTATCACGAGCTTGTGTGCGTGTGTGAGTTTAAAGATATACAACAACAATAAGGCGCGTATGGGAAATTTCAAGAGAGCTCGTGGGAAAATTCCCTTTGAGCGTGGGAAAAAATGGGGATATTTTGTTTATATCGCTGTTGATCATATATGTTTTTATATTATTGTTAAAAACTTGGCAAATTTCAATAGTCTCATGCATTCACGTATTCTGACATTTCATTGTTCATCCGTATTTCATTTTCATGGGCATAATCGTTTACCGGAATATCGACGGTTAATATACCGGCTCCCAGGGAACTTCCGATGTTTGTCACCCGTTGACTTATCCTTAAGTCTGTTGGTACTACTGGTCGGCGGCACTGTTTCCGAAAACACCACTGACAGTATTTCATTCAATTGCTTAGAGCTACCACAAAACGGCTACAATTGGACATGCAAAAAGTTTTCTGTTCCTAATGTTCCTAAAATGTTTTTAAAACTTCTTCATATGAGAAAACGAAAGTCGAAAAGCACGACCATCTGGCTGCGCGTCCATCAAGAATATTAATATACTTTAAGAAGCCATTTTATACTAGTGTAGTCCGTTTATTATTATTATTTACACCATCTCCTCGGAAAATTAAAACTGTGGTAATATATATTATCTATCAAAATATTTCAAATTTTTGTTGCTTAGTAAAATTCCTTTAGAAGATACCAAAAGCCTTTGTTAGTCAAATGATAGATTATAAACACGTTTTTTTCAATTTAAGTGTTCTTCCAGTCATCGATACCAAGCTTTACACTTCTCCCGAGTATCAATTGAGAAAACATTTCCCGGAATTACTATGCATAAAATCAGTATATGTATTCAGAGTACTAATCATTACGACCGTGAAACTCATATCAGCAACCCCCAGATATATTTTCACGGATAGCAATATATGTTGGTGCAATGACAATGAAGTTAAAAAAACGTCGAAAAATAAAATTAATAAATATGGAACGGATTTAAAAAAATGCAAGTTCAATTTCCGATTGTTTCATTAAAAAATTGTAATTCGTTTTTAGAGAACTTTTAATAAATGCTATGTACTTGAGAATAATTGCTCTAAGCAGGTGGTTTATAAAACCATTTTATTACAGCTAAAAATAAAACAGTAACATATAAACGTTTGTAAAATATTTACTTCAACAATTTCTCACATAACACACAAAATTCACCTATTAGTCTACAATTGGAAATTCGGTGTTACAATATAAATTGTTGATATCAGTACTAATTTTGTTTAAAAAATTTAATTTAAAATAAATGTATGACAATTGTGCCTTCGACAAACACACACACATCCCCTACAAGATCCATATAATGGAAGTGGACACTTTTGTAGCAGATAGAGTGAGTGTTTATGGAGGAGCACCAATCAATAGAACTGCCTGTATGTTCAGTTATAGTACATATTTACAATGTATAGGGTAAAATTGCAAAAATATATCATCTTTACATACTAAGCTAGAGTAACTTACAATTTTGTTTAGATTTTTACTTTTTGTATATTGTCTGAAATGTCCTCAAATAGTGCAAGTTTGATGGGTTCATCTAGAGGAATGTCATAAAACTTCTACACCAAGCAACATAATACATATAGTTGAATCTAGAATTTTTATGATATATCCAGAGATGATCGCCCGGTTTCTATTGGGTTTTTGTGTGTATCTATCAATTTAATCGGGGAACATGCAAAAAACAAATTGTCAAGTCGGCGACATCAACCATTCTTATTTGAACTAAACTACAGGATATGAGAAACTGAAAAGAGAAGCAATAAGGACGCAACACACATTAACATTTCGCCGAATTTAACTTACATATTAACTAAGCATAGAGTTTACACAAATTGTTCTTGACTATTCGCGGACAATTCCATCAGACGCCACGCCGCTTTCGGGTTGTGTTCGTTCGGGTCTCTGCACAGAACCCAAACGTAGTTCACACGCATTACTTTGTCGGGATCACCTTCGACGATCTTTCGCGTCGCCCGATCTCGTACGCACATGATTTGTTGCGCTTGGAAGGTGATAATGAGAACAGGCCCTTGTTCCATCACTTTGCCCATGGCAAGGTCGATGTTCTCGATGTCCAGGATTTTTGAGTCCAGATAAAGTCCGCCTTTGATCGCTTGACTGATTGGGGTGGAGATGATGTTGTACGTGCTCTCAAAGCACCAGTCTTTGAGGATTTCCAGATCGCCCTGCACCATCGCTTCTAGAATGTTTGGAATGATATCGGTTTCGCAGTCACGTAAAAATTGCTTCTGGTCAAAGTTCGGATCGATTTTGCAAAGTTCTGTCAGCGTTTCGGATAGCTCCGTCTTCGAGAAGAGCCCACCCATCACATCCGAAACCTTGTCCGTCAGTAATCTGGAAGCTCGTATCACCGGATTCTCCGATTCCTCATATTTCATTTTCCAGTCTAGCACTTTGGTCACATAGGCGTTGTTATTTTTGAAATTCTCCCATGACTGGTAAAACTTCGAGTCCTTATGCAATTCGACGCCTTGAACGATACATTTACACCTTGCACACATTGCGTTTTAGGTAATAAGCTCTTTCATAAATACCTGTTGCATCCTCATTCGGTTCGACCACTCGATCTTCGGCGTTTAGTTGAACCTCCACACGTTTTCTCAGTTTCAGCGGCGCTGTGTACACCCGGGAGTCAATGCTCTGATGATCCATTTCCTGTTTAATCATTTTCGTTGTATCGGAAATCGCTTGAAAGGCGGTCGTCTGCCCAATTTTTTCCCCTTTCTCCGTTATCGTGTCCGTTACCCCCTTGGCCGTTTTGGATATGCCTTCACCAATCTGCGATGCTTTTTTCGCAATATCAGTTTTACTCGCCTCGTCCAGGACGTCGGACATCTTCTCTTTTATGGATCCTAATTGCTCCTTCAGAATGCTTGACGATTTATGCGCTTCCGACTCGACAATATTGAATTTCTGACGAGCGGACTGCAATGCATCCGACTGTTCCAGTTTTTGGGCCTCCTCTCGGAATTTCTTGATGTTATCTTTCATTTCCTTGTTCTTGTCCATTTCATTTTTGATGTTGTCAATGAACTGCGACAGGAATCCAGGCCGTCGTCCTGGTTGCGAATAGTAACGCTACAATTACATAATAGAATTAATTCACGCGCCAGTTTGGTTTAATTCCACAACAAACCTGGACATTGAATTGATGTCTGAATTTGTGACCAGCGTACCGATTACAAGTGCATAGTGTTAATGGCAAAAATTTGTACTGCAACCAGACGAAGAATCACGTTATGAGCAATAAACTCCGACCGACAGGCTTTCGAATCTCACTTACCATCATAGAGAATTTGTCCTTAAAATAATTGATGCCAAAATATGTTCAATTTATGTAATTTAGTGGAATAGCCGATTCTTTCTTCTTTTTCTTGTTCTTGTTCTTCTTCTTATCAGTCATTCACAGTGGAAACCTACATGTGGTCAACTGTCAAACAAACTCAACTCACCTCCAAACCAGCAGGGATAAGAAGAAGAACCAAGTTGAATAATTAAATATTATTATATATATTATATAAAATAGTTATTGGATTT
>JXPZ01004305.1:41750-61094 GCA_001014575.1 Themira minor
AAGGATCTTGGTCTTACTTTAGACAGAAGCTTAACATGGGACCCCCACATTAAAGCCAAAAAACAACAAATAAATTTGAAACTACACAAAATGTACTGGCTCCTGAGGAATAAATCAAAACTCAGCTTGAAAAATAAAGTACTGCTTTACAATACAATGCTGAAGCCAATATGGACGTATGGCATCCAGCTGTGGGGAACTGCCTTCAAGTCCATCGTGAACAAATTGCAGCGTCTCCAGTCAAAGATACTCAAAAGATACGCATGCCCCCTGGTTTGTCAGGAACTCCGTCATCCATCGTGACCTGGCTATACCGACAGTTTTTGAGGAGATCTCCAGGTATAGCACAAGGTACATCAATAGACTGGAAGGCCACGAAAACCACCTGGCGGTCAACCTCCTGTACAATAGCTTGCAAATCCGCCGACTTAACCGATTTCACCCACTGGATCTTCCGTTCCGATTTCAACCTCACTCTTAATCAGTTTGTTTCTGTAATTTTCTTACTTAATTTTTAGTGCTTATTTTTCACCTCATACGCTTTTGTTTTTTGACCCATGAATGTATCACACCTATTGTTTATTGTTCTTATATACAGATTGCATATACTTAAGTAAAAAAAAATTCTATTTGTGTTTATTGTGAAAAAAATGTGAAACAGAATTATCTTAATCATCGGCGTTATCTCCACTGCGCCTCTTTTCGAAAATCGCCATGAAAATGCCGTCGGAGTAGTCATGCTCCGGCCGGGAGTACAAGCAGTTCTTACCGATCTTCTTGTATTCCAAATTGCCCACGCTGGACCATTTGTTGCGGAGGGCTTTTTTGCCGCTAAGCAATTTGAATTCGGGATTTAGTTCCAAGCACCGTTGAACAACCTGCAGATTGTGTTTCAGACGTTACTAAAAATATAAGCAATTTGTCAATTGGATAAGGGTGTTCACCTGTTCATTCTCCTCTTCGTACAAGGAGCATGTTGAATAGGCCACACGTTTCACTTTCGGGAAAGCACTCATGGCGTGCGAAACCATTTTGATTTGCAAACCAGCCAGTTTACGGAGACGGTCAGGATTTTTTTCATCCACGTCCAGTGACATGCGATTCTGCATGCCAGAGCCCGAACAAGAGGGATCTACGAGCACATACTCGACACCGGGACAGCGTGTGTTGTCTGGGAACGTTTTAAAACAAAAAAATGTTAGTATCGGGTCTTTCGAGTGGTTGAACAAAGACAATTGTACCAATTTTAAGGGCATCAGCATTAATGGGTTCGACTATTTCGCATCCAGCCACCGTCGTCATGTTACAGAGCAGTCGATAGCGATCTGCTGCTTGCTCGACTGCGTATATTTTCCCTTTGTTCTTCATGACGTTCGACAAGTAAATGGTCTTCATGCCGGGGGCAGCACACATATCCAACACAACGGACCCCTCTGATGGTGCCAGCAGCTCGGCGACTAAGCAAGTAGCCTGATTGGAGAGTGCTTTTAGACTGCGTTATTTGTGTTTGATCCGTTTGATTACCTTATCCTGCAGTATAAACTTTTTGTCCTTTACGTATTGATGGCAAGCCCAGTAATGCTTCTGCTTAGCATGAAATATAAGCACATTCTCCAAGTGCATATCAATCATGAACTCGTCTTCTTCGAGTTTTTGGATCGCAGCCAGGAAATCGGGGTACGCTTCGAAGGGTGGGTGCTCCTTTTTGCGCCACTCTTCCGCGGCCAGCATATCCAACGCCTCTTCTGTGCTGAGCAAGTTCGTGTTGACACGGACATATCGTGGTTTGAAATCTAAAGAGGACATTAAAACGAAATGTTACTCAAATGCAATTTGGTTTCAGTGCCAATACTTTATTTTACGAATACACATGTATGGAGCACACGATACGCTTAATGTTTAGTATATAATTGTATGAATGTGTTGGTACAGTGAGAGCAATCCTTTGTTCTCTATTCGGATTTCTTCATTTGCCTAGCCGCGGTCACAGGTGGCGAAGAACTCCCCTCGCGGAATGCCTTCAACACATACAGGGAGATGATGGCATTCACCACCAGGACAGCGGCGAGGACCGCGAAGCAATTGGTTTGAAATTGTGAAATATCAAAAGATTCATCCAACCAAGTTCGTACGGCGTAAAACGTCAAAAACGGGAAAGTAAACATAAGTACACTGAAAACCAAAAGCCACAAATATGCCGAAGTACTTGTGTCTGTTTCAGCATAGCCATCTGGAGTGGACTCGTCGTTTGCGTCGGCGGTTAACAAGTCGTTGCCTTCGGGGGCAACGTTCAAGTCACTTTTTTTCATCCTCTCGCAAGTGTAATGGATGCTATAATATATGATTGAGGTAACCTGGAATGCTTGCCTTTCTTTGTGTTTGCAATCAACTGTTCACCGCCCAGTGCCGCTAACAAACGCTCACGATAACTTCGTACCGTGGTCACTGGTTTGCTTTCGCCGTTCAATTGCTTTCTACCGAATATCAGCTCAGTCACCAGAATTTTACACAACGACGGACACAGCCTAGGATTTTCTTCCAATATTTGAGTTTGCTCAATGGCGTTGTCAATAGCTCCTCGATTGTCAATGTATTGCTTTAGAATAGCTTGCATGCCGCGAAGACGCTACAAATTATTTTCCAGATTAAGACTTGTTTTATTTACAACTTTAATGCATGCAAACAACCTACCGCATGTTTTTCCTCGAAAATAAGTGATTTTAGAGACTTTTTGCGTTCCAGAGCAGCTTTAAGAGCAGCCGCTACTCGACGATATTGTGTGGGCACCTTTACGGAATGATTAAATTTTGATCCACTACTATGTTGATCCATTGCTGAAAATATGTCACACGTGACAGCAAAGAGTTCTGCATATGCACACTTTTCTTATATTTAATGTCAAAACATATGGCATACGGTACTGCCAACTTTGACAAATCAAAATATATATAAACACATGCACAGCAATGGGCCTTTTCAGACTAGACTAGACGGCCTTATGTGTTATTTACTTGTTTTTATATCTTATACGGTTTATGAATTACGTTTAAAATTGTGACGAATTTTATAACATAAATAAAAATGTATGATTCGAACTACTTACACACGTAAGTGGAAATGCAAAAAAACTTTCAGGCCTTTAGAGATGAGACAGACAACAAGCGTCTTCTTTTTAAAATATACTTTATTTAAATCACTTATAGGTTTTCCATACATATATATAATAATATTAATTTGCGATCATTGTTACCACAATTATGCCTGGTGAAATGCAAAATAGCATGTGAGAAATTACATCTCCATAAAAATAGGTGTACTCGGCCATACTCCTGCAATACCGTGGATATAACACTAAAACTGATTAACTAAATATATGTATTAATTGCCTCTAACTTTTTGCTAA
This sequence comes from Themira minor, assembly GCA_001014575.1. Classification (NCBI taxonomy): domain Eukaryota; kingdom Metazoa; phylum Arthropoda; class Insecta; order Diptera; family Sepsidae; genus Themira; species Themira minor. Next base: position 45,154 of record JXPZ01004305.1, read on the forward strand.
GTACTCGGTTTCTACGTCGATTGTTTAATTATTTGTAATTTTGTCGAAATGGGTCTTGACGAAGCCAAAGAAGTTGAGGGGGACGAATACGGTGGTGAAAATGTGTGCAAAGTACCAAGCGTTGAAGGTGATTCTGTTGAAAGGTACTCAGCGACTTGTGGTGGTAAATCACCACGAAACGGCTGAAATTGAGGTGTGCTTCGTATGAACTGTTCAAGGTTTGAGAGGCTATGCGATTGGCCATTCGGCGCAGTAGGTGAATCCAGTTTTGGGGGCAGCACCAAGGACCTATCAACTACAGCTTTTCCATCGTATGCAAATGTGGTGGTGCCGCTTGGTAAATTCGCATTCGGGATCTTTCGATTGTCGGGTGGTAGATAGTATGTATCTATGCGTTCGGCTGCCTCCGCAATTTTGTCATCATCATCGTTATTGTCATCCGGGGCATCGTTATCTTCATCAAAATCATCCTCAATTTGGAAATCCATTGTCAATTTCTCCATTAACTTTTCGATGGTGTTACTAAAACTATCTCCTTCTGAAGAGTCGTTCTCCAGTTTGTCTATTTTTGCGGTCACATCCTCATTTGTGCTCTCATGGTAACCGTCCTTTTGATTGAAATTAGATGAAACAGAATGTGATTCATCGGTGGAGGTGTTCTTTAACTCGGCAGTTATTGCACCGTGTAAGGTTGGAGAGGGGGCAACTTTGCGAACAATGATCGTGGCATTCAAGCTGTCGGGCGGCGATGGTATGAACATCGGTTCGAAATTCTGAGTTTGAGTGCCCTGTTGGGCTGTCAAAAACAAAGTGTCCGTCTCCATTACTTCATCGATCTCCGAGCCGGTATCCTCTCGCCTATGAGCGACCTGATCATCTGGTAACTTTACTTCGTCTCGAAAAATGGGACGGAAACCACTTTCCACGACAACTGAATCCGGTTTGAAACCCATATTTACAGCTGGCTTCATAGTGGCTACGCCCAAAGAAATCGGTTCCTCATTTACTTCATGCACTTCAAAAGGCTTTTTGAAAACAGGCGCCGGTGTTGAAGGCGGAGGTGCGGGTTTTGGGTTGTCTATTGTATTATGTAGCATAGTGCCCATCAATACCGGCTTTCGATCTTTAATGTTTCCATTGAAGGCGTACGTGTTGCTGAGAAAGGAGTCCTGGGGTATCAGATCACTGTAGGGTACTGGAATTATGGGCTTCGGCATAGAATACAATTGGTTATCAGTTTTCGGTTGATTAACCAATGCAGTGGGTTGTCCAAGCAATAAGACCGAGGCAGCAGCCATTGGTTGTATAGGTAAAGGCTTCCGTTTGATGAATGGCTTTAACAAACCCGGCACGGGTCGACGGTAGTGACTAATAATGACGGACGGTTGTGGTATCGGGCCGTTTAGGGGCGTTTGCAGCGCTGATATCGGAGGTCGGGGCAACACTACCTTCGGCGGAACTTTACTTTTAACATAAGTTGGATACGGACGACGTCCGGGTAATTTTATTGGCTGAAAGAGTGGAGCGTTTTGTGGCGGACGCAGATACTCGGAGAGACCTATTGTTTTTTGATTAGTTAGATTAAGCAGAGGATGATCATGAAGATGACTTTGAGCTTTTAAATGATGTTGAAACGTTGTTGATGGCAGTGATGATGGTGTGTTTGGATTGGCATTTGCGATTTGTGTGTTCGATGATGATTGTGCGTGAATGTGAAATTGATTTTGCAGATTGTGCAATTGATGAAGATGAAAATTTGTTTCGCTAATCAATTCAACACCAGCATGCGGATGAATTGATTTAGGTGGTAATTTGGTAGTACCAACAACAGTGGCTGATATATTATTAACATGGATTGTCGGACTATTCTGGTTGTTGCTGTTTACTAGATTTGTTTGAGGTGATCCTTTGAGTGAATCCTTGGCGTTGTTGATGTTGCTGCTAAGGGTTTTGATGTTGATATCGTGCTGGTTCTTCTGATTGTTATTCCTTACAATGCTCTCCTCGAGAGCTTCAGCAGCGCGGATTCCATCTGAAATCAGTTTAGTAATTTCCGATGATTTGGTTATTTCAAAAGTCAATTTTGGCGGTGTTCCATTCATATTATGATTTTTAATCAAATCACTTTGGTGCTTCAATAAAAAATTATCGTTGGGGCTGACCTTGCTTTCATGACGAATTGACGACTCGGCTGCAAAGACCTCATGATCAACATTATTCAAAGGCTTCACGCGAATCTCATGTCTATCGGAAGCAGCAGCACGAGCATCATCACACGAATCATGCACATGAATTTTCCAACCAAGATAACGATGAGTAAAACAATGATAGTACACAGTATCGGGGGTGCTTTCGTCGGGTTTCCATGTAATCACCCCCGGTTCGCCGTTGTCGCATTTCAATGTAAGCGTCCGTTGATAGGCTCCGAATGAGTGATAATCATCGGCTGGTGGTCCGTCTACATCTGGCGTCCAATTGCATAGGCGACCCACACCGATAGGTGTCACCTGACCCGAACGGGAGCGATGCACGCCCGCAAAAATTCGAACAGCCTGAAAAAGCGTACAAGATCAAACAATGAAACCATTTCATACATTTTTTCCCAGACAATCTGCTACCTTTTTCTCTTCTTCTCGTTTGTGCTCATAACCTCCAATAGGATCATCAGTTATATAAAAGGGATGGTATTTAGCGGGTATGTCTGGATTGTTGCCTCCTTCAACAACGAATGTATAAGTCTTGCCACGGACTACATGGATTTCGGGAATTAGTAGGCCATTGATATACCATGAAATACCCCAGCCAACGTGTCCTGCATAGAAGTAATCCAAATCAAATGAAATAATAGTTTAAACAATCGCTTCACCCAAACAACGCACCAGTAATTGCAGGATAGCCATGCTTGCCACCAGTTGGCCCCATTTGAGCATAGAATACACCATCTTCGGGCTCGTAACATTGTATTGCTGGTATATCCCAGGCGCCATCATTTGTGGACACCGGCTTTGGTGTGGGCACTGGTCGTGAACGTTCCGATGTCGTGGAAGGACGTTTCAAGGCTTGAGGTCTATTATCATAGTACTCCTCTTCTGGCTCCTTGTTGGAGGACCGCGATGGCGGGTAACCGCTCCTGTTCTCTTCATCTTCAGCGCTAACTTCGGAGTCGTCACTTGGTTCACTACCCTTACCCTCGGGCATAGGACAATTCCACGTGGGTTGACGCCCGAAATCAATGTAATGTGTCCGTTTGAGGTATTGAGAGTGAAACGAAGCCTCTTTGCGTTCATTAAGGGGTCCAATGGCCCAAACAATAGCCTCAAAAGTCCCATTCACCGAAATGGGCAGATCCAATTTGTCTGTTGCCTGCAATGATCGCTGATAGGTAACTATGGAGTATCCATTAACCATTGCCGCATTCAACAAACGTATTGAATTGGTATTCTCCTGAAATATTCAAATTAACGGTTAATATATACTCCAATATGAGCAAACTAATTTAACTTATCTTACCAGAATATTGACATCGGGACACGTGCCCCGATGGCCGGAACACTGAGATTTGTCTTCCAAATAATAGTCTTGTGCGTAACCTTTGCCTGTATCTTGTTCCACCCAAGCCACAACCACATCAGAACCAATCATTACACTGCGATCCCTGTTTTGTGAAATTCCGAAAGACATGTATTCGTTCTTAGCTGCAAGTGGAACATGCATAAGCCATTAGTCAAGCTGTGGCGAGAAGAAATATGTTGTGTGGAACAAAACAAAAAATAAAAAAACTGGAATGTTCTGCATTCTTCATAACGAGGAGCTTCCTTAGTCATTCTCCGTTTGAAGAAACGTGTTGAGATGCATGCCTTCAAGGCATAGCACGAGCCAAGCGCACGTTAAACCGTTTATTGAACTTTCTGCACCAAAAACGGGTACCTTTACTTTAGGAATCCCAGTGCATCGAACATAGAGATTCTCGCATGTGACATAATTGTGATAACCAGTAGCATTCTTCGATAAACAAGTTATAATTTTATGGGCCGCGCAAGAGAAATGGCCTGCAGAAGCTGTCAGTGAGCACAACCTGAAAGTTGGTAAGCCTGAGGTAGCACGGAACATCATGAATGGACGATGTGCTTTCGTAATAGTACGTGTAATTAATTGTCGATCCGATAGCCGTTGTTATGCAACAAACTTGTTCTCCTCAAATAAATAATAAACGTCTCATTATCAATTTATTTGCTCTTATTTTCTTTGTAAACAATTTAAATCGGTGATCCATGCAAGTACTTTGGCTATCTAGCAATGCGTCGGACTGCTCTCCAACATTTCAGATTTACTCGGACTGGATTTCCGATTGAATTTAAGATACGTTTTTTATGATATTGAAACCACTTACCCAGTTTGGCTACCAGTTGTACAACAATACTTTCGCCCGCTACTGCCCATCTCACTTCGAATGCTAGATCATCGTAGAGAACTTCACAATTTAATTTCGACTGGAAAGGTTTACAGAAATTTTTGTTTAAAAGAGGGATCACAGGGAAGCTCGGAATGCCCCGCCAATGAAAATCCCATAAATTTCACAACGAAAATAGTATGAGTGGGTGCATGTAGTGGGATTGGGTTTCAAAAGCGCTACGAAAAACAATTGTGACTGTTATGGGGATGGTGTATTGAAAAAAAAATGTATTAAAGAAGTTGTGTAAAATGAAAAAGTCAAAACCCGTAGAGGAATTCAGATCTTTTTTTAAATGTTCTTGCATATATTTTCTTGTATTATTTTTATTCGATAATATATATATTTCTTAATAATGGATGAATATACAAAATGAAAATGTTTTGTTTGTATTTTTTTTTGTTTGCAATAAAATTGTTGGTATTTTTGCCATAAATTAAAGTTGAGTTAAAATTGCGAAACGTTAGTATCGAAAAAACTCGTTCAAAAAGTAGAATGGAACGAAATGATAAACTAAAAGTTAAAGTCTATTGGCGTGCAGAAAGCTTAGAAGAGTGTGCAAAAATTTGAAGAAGATGTGGGAGGTGCGGTATATGTGTGTGTAAGGGTTTGGGTGGAGCACAAACAATCTGTTTTATCATCCAATTGGGCAGATAACTCATTTTGTATTTTAATCCATTCATTAAATATATATAAAACGTGAAAATATAAGAAAATGCAATTTATTCAAAATACAAACGTTTCTGTATACAAGTTGAAATCACCAAATTTGTAAAATTTCTTCATTAATTCAAAACAGCCAAAATCACTTTTCATCTCAAAGTCATACAAAAATATTGTAAGTAATTTGAATGTTAAGAAAAAGTATAAAACTAAAAATACAAAATTTTTAATTATTACTAATAAATTTACGTAAGGAGAGGACTTGATAAGACCTACATAATAATTTAAAATTTTTTGAATTTCTTGAAATTGAATTTTTAGATGGCAAATTAAGTAAGAAAATGGAAACTTTTAAAGCATTTCCAATTTCGAAATATGGTCATTTTAAAAATGGCAACCGATTTGGACTTACCGAATCCCCTTGCACGAAGTTCTTAAATCAAAATTTTGATATGTTTCAGTTTTTCAAAAAATAATAAATATTTAAATATCCAATGAATTCGTATAGAAAAAGGCATATATATTTAACATGCTAAAATGTAAAACGATCAAAAAGTACATCGTTGCTCGGTTGCACTACGGCTGTTTAGCGTGAGCTCGTTTCTTTACCTGTGGGCTAATGCCGAGCATTTTCAATGAGGGCGGCACATTGAGGCCTTCCGGTATGATAACATGACCAAAGTCAACGGTGAATGCTTCGCACCATACCCCAAAGTGGCCAATATCGAAAATAGTCAGATCTCCTGGTAATGTTAAGACTATGGTTTTTCTGTCGTAACGGCGAAGTGGGTCTTCTTTGCCATTCTCGTCAGGTATACGAAGACCCTGAGCGGTGGGATGTTGACCACGGCCAACCCAGAATTTCGCATCTAGGACGGGTGTTGCACAAAAACAAGTTAGTGGGTGGACAAATCTTGCTAAAGGTCCAACACTTACCTGGTGCTTCCCCATCATAACTGAAATTGGGCACCAACAATGTCTGGGCATCCACAATGACGATATTTTCTGAGGACACGCCATGTACACCCTTCAGATTGGTGATCTTCTGTGGTCGCGGGAAATCCAAGTTATTAGGAATGCTCACATCGCCAAAGTTGACGGCGAATTCATCACACCACACGGAGAACCATTTGATGTCGCGCAAAGTCTTTCCCTCAGGCAGCGACAGGGTTATGTCTTTGTTACGATAACGGCGGGTCAATGATGTAGAGCCGCCACGCTCATCACGAACACGAAGAGCCCCCTCATTGCTTGGCTTGTTCGAATTGCCCACATAAAAGTAGGCCGCTGCAAGAAGGATAGAAAGTATATTTGTTTCAATTGTGCAAAGCGATTTAGCACAGTGTCAGCATACAAGAGTACATTGTTTGAACAACAATAACAATAGGAAATTAACAAACCTGGAGCTTCGCCGTCATAGTTAAAGTTTTTGATGAACAGAGTGCGTGAGTCCACAGCGTAAACAACACCGGAAACGCCATGATGTAACCTCTTCAGGTCACCTATTTTTGTGCCATAATACGGGAATGAGGCTTCCACCTGTGACAGTAGCACTGAAAAAAAGTTAAAAAATTCCATTATTATAGTTGGGATTACTTGTTTTTTTAATTTTTAATTTATATCTTACACTGCTTTGTAGACCTATTACTATATCCGAAAGAGACTCCATTACAAACACCAAGGATGCTAAATTAATCCAATAATTCAACAGCGAAGAAAGCGAATTATACAATAAAACAATTAAAATAGGGGTCTTGGTGGATAATTAGATACATTACAGTTTTAGCAGTACTACATTCTGACTATAGAAGTGGAACAAAAAAAACGGAATTAGTGTACAACTTTCGTATGACTTTACACCACGTTTCTTCAATTAATTGGAATTTATGCAACTATTACTCAGAGGGTGATTATTAAATCTTGCTCTTGTTGGTATTACAAATCAAAAAAATTGTAAATATGTAAAAATAAAGGAATCAACAACTTTTAAAACGTCGTCGTAAGTTCCGTGAATTACTGCAGAATACATAAAACAAAACAATTAAATGGATAATTCTTCGGCTAATTCGAAGAAAACCTACACCGGGAAACACTAACAATTTAACCACTCGAAATATTAGCAATTAGTTGCGTTCACCGGAGTGTAATAAAAACTTAACATCTAAAACAATATTAAATACTGGAAAAAATTGTTTATTCGAAGATACGCGAACTTTACACAACTGGTCTCTTCGTACAAACCCTCGTTTGGGTGCCACTAACTTCCTTTCAAATAAACAACAAACATGTTCATGAAATTTCGTTTATATATCCCAGTTTTATTTAATATAATTTGAAGAGGCATGCAGTTTTTCAGCTATTTAATATTTGCGAAGTAATCACGCTAAGGTTGTAGTATAAGCCGTGAGCATATTGAACAAATATCGTTTTCATGCCTTGTTTTTTAGCCTAACAGATAATTGCACCAATGCAGAGGAGGCCAATTATAAATGCGAGCCGTGTTTAGCCTTTACCTTGCCCAACGATTGAACGTGCAGACAGAAAGTGAATGATTTTGAGATCACGATCGGTCTGAGACCAGGCTGATCGCTGAAAGTTAAAAAACAAACCTAACATGAAGTTGCGATGTGCTTTTCGAATTTAACTATTAAAGACATTTTATTTGATTTGATTTGTTTGCATTGATAAAGAGATTCAACACAATGTGTGTGAAGGTAACATGATAATGGGCGGGTTGACGGTCTCATAATTTTAATAAATTTCGCAAAACACAAAACTTCAAAAATTAGCATGTACGTTTTTTTATAATTGTTTTTTTATATTTGGCGATATTTTTTGAAAGTCATCAAATTGTCCGCAAAGATTGCCTGGAGCTCATTTACATACCAAACAATAAAAAACGTGCGATTTAAAATTTACGTTTGTGCCGTTTATATATTTAATAAAATTGAGACCCCCTATATCATGTTTCTTGTACTTGGTTGTCTTTATTTAATGATATCCCATGTGAAACTATGAAAAGGGGTCCCATTGATCAAGCCCCGTCAACCTAATCATGACAGATATTGCGTTTTTGAAACTATTTACAACGCTGGTTCCAGCCTCTCTCCACCAATCCAGCACAGTGAGAAAATCGGTTTCTTAATTATTTTATAAACTTTAAACATTATATTGAATTTTACTCACATCATAAAATAATGCTTACTTTGGCATGTCCAGGTAGAAAATACAAATTTGACTTTGGTTTAGTATTTTTTGTATTCTTGGAAACTCATCGTCATTGGCACATTGCTAGTTCGGTGTATGGCTTATTTGCCCTATTTCAACATTTGACCAACAATAGTCATATTATTGAGATAATTTTGAGATAAGACAACTTATATAATGATTGCGTCTCTTAAATTAGCACAATATGGAAATATTATCAACGAAATATTAGAGGAAAGATTCAAGAAGAATTTTCTAGAACCAATGGAATATTTCTATGACCAGTTTTAACAACGCGCTTAGCTTGAACTCGTTTTCTGAGTCCAATTATTTTGTTCTGCAGTAAAAACTACATTTAAATTTACTTCTTAACTATACGACTTCAAAGACGAACATAGTTTTTATACAATACATACTAAAACAGTATATTGATACGAAACTAGAACCAACTGAGTCATTTTGTTTAAAAGTTAAAAAATACCAGTCCCTGTCAATGAAAACAAAATGTTTGGATAAATACTAAAGAAATAGGATGTTCTCTTTCAAAGATTTAAGATAGGTGTATAACGAATAAAACAATCAAAATAAAACCAAAAAGACTTGAAACAAATCAGGGAAACAATTTAACTGCTTCTTCTGTTGGTTAGGAAATTATCTAGGTCGAAAACAATTTGTCTCTTTATAGTCTATATAGTTAAGACCATAACTAACATTGATCTTGAGTTTGTGTGGGCTAAATTTGAAAACTAATAAGCAAAACACAGAAACAAAATTGTGTTTTGTTGAGTAATGTCATTGGGCGTTTTAAAGGTCAATAACAATCAACAACTCATTTATTTTTTTTCTTATTTATCCTGAAACGCCATTATTACATTTGTTGTTTTATTTTTGGCCTTACCAAAATTCTTCAAAGTTTGAATTTGAATTTCAAAAAGAGGCTCAGTTTTGACATTCAAAGCACGACCATGTTTTTTATGGTTATTTACTTTTATGTTCAATACATTGAAAGGAGGAGTGAGCGACCTCAAGTAGTCGTAAATAGCATTAAATTTGCAATATTTCTAACCGATATTCAGTTGTGTCGGTACTCACAAGACCATACCTCAGTTGCATTTTAGCACATTTTGCGTACATAAATACATACGTCTCAATTTGAATGTTAAGATGTCATAGAAAATGTACTTAGTTTCTTACAAAATTTCACCATAACTCGTTAAGAGCCTCATCACATTTAATAGACGCCATTTGACTCTTTTTTTTAATCGGTTTTTGGATAAAGTTTTTTGCTTGAATATTACCACTCATTGAAGAAAATGATTTACTCCTCGGCTGTGGTGCAAACGAGAGGAGATGGGGGTATGGAAAGCGTTTTCAAAATTCCCATCAACCGTTGCAAACGCAAATACAAAAACTTTTTTAATCACTTTGATGTTTCAGTGGCTGGTACGGGCAGCATCATATGGGCAATTACCCAACTGACCTGGCCTGACGTTGCCGCCACGGACATGGTTCCAGTTGCGAATCTTCGGTGTGTACGCTACGAATCCGATGGGGCCCTGATCAATCTTGTGAGCTCTTAATTAATTTATTAACAACCATTTTAAGGCTATTAGTCGACCGTCATTGTCATCGATATCAAGATGAGGAGGCGAACAAACAAAATGCGAGAAACCAAAAAACTTGTTCACATTTTAGAGGCTATCCGTACAGGTGGAGCTGGTGCGCAAAGAACCAGCAAAACACTACTTTATGACCAACAATCCAGTGGCGACCTACTTTCCCATCAGATTTTCAGCAGATTCAACATAAACACCAACAACAACCGTCACACCACGGTGGCTGCACTGCATTGACAGTTGTGGTGGCATTATTAATAACAAAGTGTTGTTAATTTGAAGCAAAAAATGCATTAAATCGACATCAACGACCGCAATAGAGCAAATGTTAGCCATTAATATGCACAGCATGGCTGGTAAAATCGGTCAATTTCAATATTGATCATGTTGGCGCTGCCAGAGGGCCTTTCGACAAAGGTTGAAGACTTCATCATTAATATAATAAGCACATAATGAGCGCAAGAAGCGATTTGGATATGGAAATTGAGACGACGGTTACTTACCATTAAATGCTATTAATCCAACCGCTATGAATGTAAACGAATTCCGATTGATGGACGCCATGCTGAAAGCACTCGCACCCACACACTCGCGACTCGCTTCTCACAACACCCCACAAAAATTGGCGACAACGGTCACAAAAGGATATTTAAAAACACTGGAAGTATTCTTTAAAATTCCACCCACTTTCAAAGTAAAACACCGTCGCGCACACTGATTCGAAATTATTATACAGAGCTTGTATTTCTCTGGCCTTATACAATATGTAATGTTTCTGGTGAACGATGTGATTTGATTGAATTTTCAAGACAATACTAATGCCAGCTTCAACCAAACTCTGCGAACTCCAAGACCGTACTGAAAACTGAATTGGCCTGCAAAGGCTTAGATACTTTGGCTTGCCCAGATGCTGGTTAGCTGGTTGGCTGTGGTAGTGGCGCTGCCGTCGAACTGGTTGTGAGCTGACTTGCTCACCGCTGCGTTTCGGCTAAAGCCTAGACGGCGTATCATCAACTCAAATACAACATACATACATATATACGCAAACATACATAGGCTAACTAACTTCAGCTTCAAGTTAAACACATGGACGATGGCCACCGAAATACGCTTTAATACTAAAGGAGAAATATTTAAAATATATTAACGCCGCAATGAAATAATGAAGTAAAGTTCATTTGCTTGGCCAGACGGCAACCGCAAATATTGTACATGCATTTTGCAGACTCTTGGATGATATCAATTTTAGAAAAACATTTGAGAAAAGAGTGCATCGTTATAAATATACGATACTGTGAACCCATAATAGATAATACAAAATTATGAAATAAACATAAAAAAAACCCGGAGAAATTCATAAATTTCACAAAATTAGATATGTGGCTGGCCAATGCAATACTATAAATGCCATACTTTTTTAACTCTCATCGATGACAATTGTGAAAATCCATCCAGTTGTAAATTGCTGACGATTTTATTGAAATAGAAAGTAAGAGCCCTTGATTAAATGCTCCCTCTATCATATGTTGTTACTTATCTCTTATAAGATGATAACTTATTAAATATGTTTGTTAATACTTCATTAATTTTTTGAATATTTCTTGGATTTTTAATTTTTATATAATGAATTAAAAGTCATTTTACAAAATTATGTAGTCAGTCAACATCATTGTTGTAAAAACTGACGTGTATTGCTATGAGAGTCGAGTTGCGCAATTATCTAAAACAAAGTAATTTTGAAAAAATTTTACAGTCACTGGCTCGAAAAGAGATCTATCTATTAAAACATCAATCTTAACAAACATTTTCAAAAGTCCTGACCAATGTGCTCTTTGATAGTCGAAAGCAATCTTGAGACAAGAGTAGCGATTATGTTTGGGATATCATTTCGATTTGCTCATAAAAGCAAAATTGAAACGCAAATGTATATACATTTTTATTTTAGAGATTTGCCTCGGGCAAACCATGACTATTTCTTTCTCATTTTCTAAAATTGCTTTGTGATAAACAATTAAGATACTTTTTTGGTAATTTTGGGTTAAAAAGGATTCCCTATAGACACTTCAAAATATTTCATAACAATTGCCAACTTGCACACTAAGAAAACAATACGGCATTAACGAGTCGACTGTCCGCTAAATTTCCGCAATTTCTTAGTGTTAAAATATTGCGATAAAATATTTGTCCAATAAAATAGAATGTCACAGTTACATAACTCAATGGCATACTTTGGATACGGATTCCGTGGATAAGGATCTTCCTTTTCGTACTTCTTTTCGGCGTTACAAACGGAAGACCAAAGTACATGTGGTACGCCAACGAGAAAACTCCCTTAAAAGAGAAAACCCTCATTGCCGCCTGGTTATTTTGTTTGTTATGTAAAACGAGTAAATACAAAAAACCGAAAAAAAACTTACACAACTCGTGAAAAAGTCATTAAACGTGTGGGTGGGTGAGTGAGGAAAGCTGAAATCCATGAAATATGAGTTATATTTCCGTTTTCCTGTGTGTTTTCACACACAATGTATAATGACGTTATGTCAACACGTGTAAGCTGCTTTACTGACCACACAACCAAATTTCGATATCGTATTTAAATTCTAATTCAAATTATTTTTTATTTTTTTATTTATAATTGAATTTTATCTCGCTTTGTCTCAGTAGTCATACGCAAGCGCATCGCCCTGAGTACTATATTGGCCGACATGCAATTCGCAAAACAAACAAAATTTGCATACTTGCTTAATGGAAAACCACAGTCCCACATATATATATTCGAATGTACTGTATGTATGTATGAATACAAAATGAAACAAAAAATCTCATCTATTATTTAAGGTGCTGAGCTTACCGATCCAACGATGATCATGATGACGACGATGGGGAAGCCGATGATGACCAAATCTTACATAATGGTAAAGGTCAGTGTATGGGGCTGCGCTGGTTAAATAAGCATTACAACAAAAGGAATGATGTGGAAAATTTTTCCAAATTCCGCAAATTATGAAATTCGTGATGCATGTGTGTTTTTCCTTTGGAGCAAAATGTGATACATTCAAGGTCCAAGGCAGTTTGCTGTGCAATGTACTTGTAATAAAATTAAATTCCGTTTCTTCCGATTACTCATTTTGAAACTGTTCCAGATTTGCAAATGGAAACGAAAGTATAATATTTTAAAATGTTTTCTCATTGACCAGTCCGTACCGTTAGCTAGTTTTCAGTCCTGTTATTTTTATTGACTAGACTTTACTCCACTTCTATTCTATTTCATGAGAGAATTTTTCTCCGAAGCAGATTAAAATGTACCATTTGTGGTCACACTAGTGACAAGTTACTAAAGCGATAAGAGCAGTGCGGTGGTCAGCTTAAAATGATGACATATGAATAGAAACAAAACCCAGTGAAAAAAAACAAAATAACTGAAAAAACCAAGCAAATAATACAATGCTTTAATTATGTGGCCTTGAAAAAAGTTCAAAATTCATGATAATGATGTTATGTTGATTATGATGTTTTGCTACAACAAGAAAAAAAATTTTTTTTGTTCCATCTATTTGCCTAGCTTTCGCTTGCGTTTCTTTAGTGTTGTTCGATGTAATGATTGTTTGTTTTTTGTATGTGCTGTTTTCATTTTGTTTTTTCGGATAGTAACGTGTTTTTGTTGTTGGTGCGGATTAGTGTTTTTTTTAGTGGATGTTGTTGTATTTATGTTTGTTATGTTATGTGAATATTGTTAATGGTTTTTGTTCCACGCTTTGGCGCATTCAAGGGCATCATTTGACGGAGAATAATTTGCATAGACATAAAATGTCGATGGCTGATAGAGATCCGGAAGAACACTTGGCACTTGACAATTTTCACCCAGAAACTCCAATTACATATGTACACACAATATATAACTTCACTCCATTCCCGCATTTTAACACTAGAGTGTTCTGACTTTTTTAAGGAAGACAATTGATCAATGCCATGACGTACTGTGTAATTTATATTTAATTTTTCAGACTTCAATTGAATTAGAATGTTGACCTGCTTCTGTGGGAATTTAAGACCGTACAATGGCAACGGCATTGTAATTGAATTCTTGTGAAATTTTGTAGATTTCACAACTTATTTTAACAAGTGTATGTTGTATGGAATTTCGTTAATGGAACTAAATAATAAATAAATTGTATATAAATTAAAAATTGTAATTTTAATGTATTTGTTTCTTTGAAAAGAGAATATACAATTAATGTCTTCAGCTATATATTTCCCACAACCGCAATAGAGAATTATATAAAAATAGACTATGACAAAAATCAAATAAATTGAGAGAGCGTATAGTCTAGAATAACACAATTATAATTTAAACATTTCGCTTTTCAATGTATTGTTTTTAATTAATTTAAAAAAAACCACGTCATATAAAAAATTCTGTGAATTAGGAATGCCAAAAAAAAGTTTTTTATTCTTTACGACTGTACAATTGAGTAAAAAATGTGTACTTGAATGTTCTCGAAACTTCATTCAATTTATACGTGCTTCGAAGCTTTTGTTTAAATTAGTTAACTTCGCTCAATACACACTTTGTGTAAATTTTAATATGTAATTTTATTTCATAAGAAACTATCATATCGAAATGAATAAAATTCTATACGTAAATGAAAATGTATAAATAAAGCAGAATTATCAATTCATTGAAATGGTTTACAGTATTTCTATAACATGTAGCTACAAGCGCCCTACAACCCACACTGAACATTAATGTTAGCTTGTGTGGGAGAGCAGAAAGAGAGACAAGAAAGTGCATATTCGTATTAATAGGAATTCATATACCCTACATAGAAGATACTGATATATAGCTATTTGGCTTCAACTTTGTAACGCTCTTATTTTTTCTTAACGCGTTTGCGTATGGAACATTGAACATGACCTGTTTACTGCTTTGAAATTAGATTTTTTCAAAATTGTTGTACAGGCCAGTGATAACACTTTTCCTTGTTTGTTTGTCGAATCGAGTGTTAACATAGTGAGAAGGCGTAACAAAACCAAAACATATGTTCATTTTTCTTCGTAGTTGTGTTGGCAAGCTATGAGATAACATTCAAAAGCAGAAACCGATCACGACTACGCAAACCAACAACAGAGAGACCAACAGACAGCGGACAGAACATATTACAATAACAAATGTTAAAGAGTCCGCATACGAGTTCGCTCTTTAAAATATAAAATTCAATTTTCAGTTAGTATAAACTGAACGCTAAACCGTTGCATACATAGACGTGTCGGCAAAATCACAATAAAATTACTAAAGAAATATTGTAGGACATAGTTAAGTAATTATTTATAAAATATGAATTTTTAGCGGTTATTGAAATATACAATAATTTGAATATCAACTATATTATAAAAAATAAGGACAAAAACAACCACACAACAACAAGAAAATGCACAGTACATTGTTGGATGAGGTATGTATTTAACTCAGACGAAAATAACAAGAAACATTTTGAAAACAAAAAAAGAATAAACAGTACAAGCAATTTACCCGCGTTTGGTCAATTCAGCAAATCTTGGTCACCTCATCCAAACTAAGTCTTTTACATCAACAAACAATCAAACAAACAGACAAGCAATCAAACACTTTCACCACGTAAGGGGTTATTGCATTAATCCGTACGTTTTAAAGTTCCCGAATGTTGGGATACATATTCACATACAAAACATCTACCAACCAACACTAGGTAACACTCTAAAATTAGATCAATGAATGATTAATTTAAGAAGAAATTTCTTCATAGCGGTGATCCCTACTTTTATTTTCGATATAATTGAAATTTATTAATCACACCAGTATAAAGTTGGTGAACAATTTCGTATGTGGCAATTCATAAACCCATATCATTTTCAAAGTAGGTATTATATATGTAATGATCATTATGTTGAACCAAGTTTCATTGTGATCTAATAAAACGAGTTTACTTTTTGGGAATATAAGATCCATAGCGTGTGTGTAGAACAAA
>JXPZ01004317.1:0-10203 GCA_001014575.1 Themira minor
CAATTATGTCAACCTTGAACCTAGAAAATGAAATTGAATAGCGTGGCTATCTTTACATGAAATGCAATCGCAATTCTAGCGTNCAAGCAATTCTAGCGTTCACTAGACACTTTCGAGGATCTCCGAGCGATCAATAACGACCGCCGTGCCACTTCCTATCTTATTGCGTATTTCCCCATTGACATTCCTTCCTTTAGTGTTTTTCTTGGCTCGTTCTTGCGTTTTCCTTACCACCAAAGCAGACGCTTCCTACAGTTTCATTGATCACCGTCAGTGTTGCAATTTCAATACAACTTTTGATCTCACATAGGGAACGGGCCCCACATTTGTTTCTCTGAACAATATCGCAAAACGTAATAAAATACAAAAATAAAATACACGGAGATTTGCGAAAAGTGCCTACAAATTGGTTCAATGTTTGACACGAAATAATCGTGTGTGTGTCGCACATAGGCGAAATTTAATTAATAATTGAAATTAGCCCATAACGGTACGTGACGTGGCAAACCATACCCCCTCCGCCACCACCCTCCTTCCACGTGAAATTCTCTCATTTGCGAGAGTGAAGAGCGAACACTTGGTGTGTCTTATTTGGCGGCGATCCATTTGAGTGCAGCCGTGCGGGCCCAGTCTTGCGCCGCCACCACAATGAGAATCTTCTACCACCATTACATACAAGCGCAACAGCAGCGCCGCCCCGAGCAGCAGCGCCACAGCCAGCTACCGGAGCAACAGCCAACGGACGATGCCGCGGCATACGCGAGTCTTCGTTACGAGCGTTCGCAACTGGGCGACAGCAGTCTAGTGTTGAATCAGTGCACGCTCGACACGGTCAACGCGTTCGCGGATGATTGTTGCAAAAACAACAACGACGACGACGACATCATCGACCCCACCGTGCCACTAACGTGCCCGACGACCAACGCCTTCGTCACAAAGACCAAAGAGAAAACTCCACCGCACTCGCAAATCACACGGCCACCCACCAAAACGTACACAGCCACGTCGGCCTCTTATGCGAATCCCGGCTTGGCTGGCGCCTCAACAATCGCCTTAGCTGCCGCAGCCGCAGCGGCCGCATCAGCCACACCCCTACTCACAGCGCACTCCCAGCCCTACGCCAGTGGTGGTGGTGGTGGAGTAGGTGGCTCCTCGTATCTGCCGCACGATTACAGCTACTGTGATTCGTGTCGCCCGTTGCGTTTCCCCCATCAAACGCATTCCGCGCACAGCAGCAGTGGCAGTCCGTCGGTGGCCGGCATCGGCGGCGCTCTTCATCAGCTCAAGAACTACGGCCCGAACTCCCGTTACTCGTGCTCGTCCAGCTCGCAGCAACGGTACTACTCGCCGACGCCCTCGTTGCCGCCCTCCCTTGTAGCACCCGCCCAGCAGTCGTTCTACGGCGCACAAACACAGCCCGCCGCCCACACAGCCAGCCCGTTTCACTTGAGACCCTTTCAAAATTTCTCCAATCGTTTTCAGCCGCGTCGAGCGAACAGCACCAGCATGTCACAGTCCGGGGACGACTTGCATTCGCCCAGCTATTTGTCATGGCGCAAGCTGCAATTGAGCAGAGCCAAATTGAAGGCGTCAAGCAAGACGTCAGCGTTGCTGTCCGGCTTCGCAATGGTGAGTAAATATTTATTACAAATCTGGCAACTCTGTTTTGTTTGAGAGGTTATAATAACGGTAAATTGTTGAGTTGATATGACATGCGGTTCCTAGGGAGTATTTAAAGGTTTAATAATGAGGAAATATATAATTTCTAATATTTTGGTAATTTCTTGAAATAATTTTCAACAATTTTCTTTGATTTAAATTCGTTGATTTCCAACTTATTTGTTAGTGGCTTCCTCTCGTCAATGTCTTAATTAAGACATCAAAATGCATTTGAAGGCATTTATTTACATGCACCGCATCAAATTGGCGTTGATCTATCCAATCTGCATGTGGTACGTCCGGCAACATGCCACCGCAATATGTGCCAACCGCGCATAGACACAACAACTAAACAAAACAATTTCACCGAGAAATTCTTTGTTCTGCACTGCATACGACCGTACGTACATGCTTGAGGACCACATTTATAATTTATGCTTTTTTGTTGCACAAAAGCGCACGTACATTGAATTCTGTACGGATTTCTTCATAAAAATACCCTTTAAACGCCTTGAACTCTTTTTGATTGTACAACAAGCAAAACAACAATTTGGGCACATTGTAATGAGCCGGCATGCTCATATATTTTTAGCGAAATTTTGTTGTTGCATTTCGAAAACGTCATATCAAATTTTTTGAGAGAGCCACCCCTTGCCTTTGCGGATTGCAGTAAATCTAAAATTTTCGTTCCCCCCCGCACAGGTGGCCATGGTCGAGGTGCAGTTGAACAACGACACTCAAGTGCCGCCGGGCATGCTAGTCGCCTTCGCGATTTGCACCACCCTGCTGGTGGCCGTCCACATGCTGGCCCTCATGATCAGCACCTGCATTCTGCCGAACATCGAGACCGTTTGCAATTTGCACAGCATTTCGTTGGTGCACGAGTCGCCGCACGAACGCCTCCACTGGTACATTGAGACGGCGTGGGCGTTCTCCACCCTGCTGGGTCTGATCCTGTTTCTGCTGGAGATCGCCATTTTGTGTTGGGTGAAATTCTACGATTTGAGCCAGCCGGCCGCTTGGTCCGCCTGCATCGTACTCATTCCGGTGATGATCATATTTCTGGCCTTCGCCATACACTTTTACCGCTCGCTGATGACGCACAAGTACGAGGTGACCGTGTCCGGGATACGGGAGCTGGAGATCCTCAAGGAGCAGATGGAGCAGGATCACATGGATCATCAGCAAGGCGGCAGCGGTGGTCATTCGGCGGGTCATCTGCATCGGAACAACGGCTTGAATTACGGGGCGAGCGGGGACATTGTGTGAGCGGCATTGTAGTGGTAAATATTTTAGGTTAAAGTGTATAGTTTTATAAAGAGTATATTTTTGTTAAGCAATTTGGTGTAGGAGTCAGGGAGAAGTGTAAATGAAGGCAAAACTGAGTGAATTGAAACTTGACGANATTTTATAAAGAGTACATTTTTGTTAAGCAATTTAAGGTAGGAGTCAGGGAGAAGTGTAAATAAAGGCAAAACTGAGTGAATTGAAACTTGACGAAACTTAACGAAACTCAACGAAACTCAACGAACTTAACGAAACTCAATAAAACTTAACGAAACTCAAAAATGCTTAGAAACGTCCAGACAGTGAGTAGTTTTATGGTTTCTTTTAGTTTCGTTAAGTAATCTGAGTTTCCATTTAACTCAACGAACCCTTTTTTTGCCTATTTAGTCGGTAAATCACAAAGAAAATCAACATTTTTAATGTAATTGTGATACTCTTGACGAATAATGTAAACATTTTTCATAGAATCTTAAAAATTGCATAGAATAATTCTAAGCTAGTTCGAAACTTTAGTCTATTTATAAATGTACGTACATTTTAAGTGCCTCATAGTATTTAGACGACTTCAAAAATAATTATTTTAAATGACAGCTAATTATTTGGTTTTTTTTTTTTGCAAGCATGAAAGACATACATTATTTTTCTAATTTTGAATTTTACTCTTAAAATTCTAAAAAGAAAATTTTGATTTTTTAAAATTTTAATTATTAAAATTTCCAATTAATTCAAAATTAATAATATAATTCGAAACTAGCAATTTAAACATTTCTAAAATACCATTTGGTTAATATAATTCCCTCTATATACGAATTGTAACGATTTTAAATGAATTAATATACAATTAAAACGATTTTAGAAAACATTTCTGAAAGTCTCTCAAATCGCTTCAATTAGGTTTGCGAACGCAACACGACCAGTTTTTCGGGTTTCTTGCAGGTGCACTGATAGTGAACATCGTCGAACGGCACTTTCGACTCCTTTATGGGGAACATCTGATGTATGGCATAGTCCTTGCGCTTGTGCAGCCAACTGAGGCAGATCAACTCCTGCAAAAGGGACACCGGGTCAAAAGCACGAAACCCTCAAGGGGGACAACATTGATACTCACAAATACGGAACGACTGGGCTTCTTCTTGTTCTTAATGTACTGCTTGAAATTGTTGTAGATGAAGTCGTCCGGAGAGTCCAAGCCCAACTGAGAAGAGCATCAAGGTAGCTGTTACATAAGCGATAAAAAGCAATTGGAATGCCACCTTACCTTCGGTATGGGATACTCTGTGGGCCGGTCGGCGCGCTGACGCAAATCCTCGTCCATCATCATCGAAGTCTTGCAAATGTCGTTCTCCCACATGCCCTTCTGGATTTGGCCGGTGTGCGTGTGGAAGAAGATGCCCTCGCCGTTTTTCATGCCACGCGCAAAGTTCCCCTCATAACGATTGCCATTTGCTGAGCAGTTTGACGTTTTCTTATTTGGAATTGAAAAATTGTACAAAACTCACCGTAAAAGAACACCCCAATACCGTGGGGTACGTCACTCTTCCAGAGTCCGAAATACTCGCTGCCATCCTTGAAACGCATTTGCCCCGGCCCATGACGATGGTTGAGCTTGAAGTAGCCATGATAGACGCCCTTCTCGTAGAATCGCTTGCCCGGGCCACATTTCATGTCGTTGCGCCACCGGCCCATGTAGATGCGCTGCTCCTGGCCATCGGGCAGAATGCGGCGCATCGAGCCGACACCCTCGCGCTTGTCGTTCACCCAGTTGCCGCTGTAGGCGTAGCCGCGTTTCGTCACCAGGTCGCCGAAACGGTGGCGATTGCTGCTGTCCCAGTAGCCATTGTAGGTGCTGCCGTTCGGGTAGTACAGCGTGGCACGCCACCCAGTGCTCTGGTTCGATTTGTTGCGATCGCACAGATTCACCAAGCGATTGGGCATGGCGGTTTGTATAAAAATCAAAGCGAACTGAAGGAGATTTTGGAATTTATACTCTGTTGAGTGTCATGTGACAACTTGTGGAAAATGTACGCAAAATGCAATGAATACATGTAAATTTCATTATTTATTAAAAAAAAATCAAAACTTCACTAAAATAATTTAAAATCAACAGACAAAAGCAACTAGTCAAATGTGAGGGAAGCCTCACTGCAAAGCGACAAAACTACAGCTGATGTAAACGCCGTCGTGCGTTGTTTGTGGTTTGCGTTTTTGTCGCCGGGTCGGAATTCTCGTCGTTGCTGGCGGCGGCCGCCCGACGTGGACGACCCCTCGAGCGGGCCGACGACACTTCGGGCACCAAAACACTTGGCGTTGCCGTCCCCTCGGCCGCTTTTGTACGGGATCGTGTGGTTTTCGTTTTGGGCGGCACTATCGAGTCCGCCGTGGCATCGTCGTCATCGAATATGTCTACACTGGCTTGAGGTTTCGCTGGGGCTCTCTTCGTCTTGACCACAGAAGTGGCACGCTTCAAATTCATTTCCTTGAACTGTTCCACAAGTTGCGTTTCCACAGGGTCCGCTGTCTTGGAAGTTTTCGTTTTGCTGGCTGTTGGCTTCGCGGTCGCGGCCGTCGAACTTATAATGACGTCCTCGAAACTGTTGGACAAGTCCACAACCACATCGTTGGCGGGAGTGTCGCGGCGCGATGAGGACGTCTTGGTTTTCTTTGAAGTGGTCGCCGCTGCACTGCGAGTCGTCTTCCTTTGAGTCTTTGGTGGGGTGGTCGTCGTTGTCGTGGTAGTTTTCTTCTTGGCAGTGGTGTGGCTGGTTTTGGTAGGCCTGCCCGTGGTGGGGGGCGTTTTGCGAGTCTCCTCGCTGGAGGTGTCACTTAAATCGATACAGTCGATGGCCATGTTCAAATCATCCCCGGACGACGAGTTGAAAATGTCGACTTCGATCGAGGGCGGCTTCTTGCTGGCAGAAGTGAAATTTTCCGCCTTCGCCTGGGTGCCGGGACTGTTGTAAATGGTGAACGGCATCACGGATTTCGTTTGCTTCGAGCTGAGCGGCAACTTTTTGGCACTTGCCGAAGCTTTCTCGGAATCAATTTCGTTGTGGTTCTTGTTCGTTTTGGGGTGGGGCAACTCCTTTACCATTGCCGTTGTGGCCGGCACGGGTGTCGCATTGAAATCCAACATGCGTCGGGTGCGGGCCACGCCCTTCTTGCTCACCTCCAACGCGGCCACACGCTTCAGCAACTCAAAGTGTACGTAGTAGAAGGAGTCCACCCGCAAATGGGCTTTGCTGCGGGCCATCTCGTCGAGCGTTTGCACCAGGAATTGCTGGGCCTTCTCGTGCCGCCCCACCGAGCGCAGATAGTTGACGTAATGCTGCACATGCAACAATTTGATTCTCTCGTACTTGTACGACACCGGGCCCGAAGAGCGTTCGCGCATCCACTTCATGGCGGCCGCATAGAAATCGCCCAGCTGCTTAAAGTCCTGCACGAGGAAGTGCAAACGCCCCGTCACACAGCCAATGGTGAAGTACGTCCACTCCAGCCACTCGGAGGCCTCCGGAATGTACTCGTTCCTGTACGAGAAGAACGTGGACAACGCTCGGTCGCTGAGCGAGGGGCTGAGGGTGTGCGGCCTTTCCCACGGCTCCGGCGATGTGCCCTCCAGCGTGGCCATCTTCCGCACCGACTGCACGGTGAGCATCGTTTCCAGCCCTCCAATCGGCTGGCGGCACGGTTTCTCTTCGACCATGGCCGCGGCGGCGTATTTCGCCAGGTCCCCGCGCCGTTTGGCCTCGCACTTGACGCCCATCACCAAATCGATCACCTTCAGTTTGCTCTGGGCCCTCTCGACCTGCTCGGTTTGCAGGTTCAGAAACGCCCACGCGGTCAGCGTCTGGACGACGCGCAACGCCAGCCCCATCTGCAGGGTGACACGCATCACGCAGGTCAGGAAGCCGGACAAGATGCCCTCGCTCAAGCGGTTCGCCGTGTACTCGGCAAACTCCAGCACCAGCGTGTGCAAGAGGATCACATACGGGACCGCGTCGCACGACGATATGTAGGCGAAATTGCGAAACCCCTCCATGGTCCGTTCGATGTGATGCAGAATGCTCACCCCATCCCCGGGGGCGTCACCGTCTGCGATATTGGCGAGCTCGCTGCAGTGCATGCGAAACTTGACCGCATCCAGAGTGCCCAAGACGAGGTCGTATTTGCCCACACGCTCGGGCAACTCGTCGCGCCTCTTCGCCACATAGACGAGCAACGCCCGGGCCAGGGTGGGATTGCCGCTGCGGTACTGGTAGTACGCCACCTGGCACAGAAACGTCAGCACCCACGTCTGTTGGCGCCGCATGAAGCGGCCGAACACCACGACGATCGCCATCAGTTTCTCCAGCTGGCCGTCCACCTCGCGGCGCAACTCGATCGGATACTGCTGCTCGGCAATGTACTCGGCGTGTTCGCAGAAGTAGGACAGAGCGCGTATCGCACTGATCTGATCGTCGATGGCGTTCGCGATGCGGTACACGAGCAGCCAGGCGTCCGTGGCGTGGTTGAGGTAGCCCGAGAGCACCAAGAATTGGGCCGTGCTGATGAGATCGTCGAGCAGTGACTCCCACTCGATGAGGGCTTCATCGCTGCAAATGCCCTCCTCATCGGCCTACGAAGGGGGGGAAAAGTGAAAGTTTCGGTAAATGGGAGTGTCAAAGCCACCCTTACCTTGTCGAAGAACGTGCGGAATGCCTCGATCACTTGTCGGGCGGTCTGCACGAAGCGCCACTCCTGACTCACGTTGACGATTTGCATTTCGCGCTGCCTCATCAACGGCTCCAGTTTGTCCTCCTTGCAGTCGCTCCACTCGAAATTCAACGACTTCTTGCGCTTCTCCACGTCGTCCTGCAACCGCAGCGTGCACACATGCCCCCGCACCAGGTGCTCCAAGCGCGTCAGCCCCCCGGCCCCTTTGCCCGCGAAACGCGTCTCCATCCCGTCCAGTTTGGTGCGCGTCTCCGCGCTCAACTCCCCCAGCCGGGCGGCCAGCACGTACTCGTATGGCGTGGGCGCCATGCGCAACAGCGACTTGTGCACGTCGGTGTTCGCGTAGGCGGGGTAACGCATGCAGCAGAGCATCTCCATGTGGTAGAGGCGACGCCGCTGCTCGTCGTCGAGGCGAGGCTTGAGCGGACTGCTGGCGCCGTGCCACAACTCACTCAAACACTGGCCGTGGCCCACGCATTGGGGGTTCGCGTAGAACAACGTCAGCTGATTGTACAGCAGGTAGTTGTCGCCCTCGGCCGCAATGGAGCCCATGTAGAACGACTGCAGTTCGAGTTCGTATTGGCGATCGCCGAGCAGCGAGTCGGCCGCCTTGTAGATGCGCCGCAGCAAGAGCGTCCAGTCGCGCCGCTCGAACTTCGCCTCCAGCTTGGCCAGGCCCTTGGCGATGGCCAGGCAGTAGCGCAGCTGCTTGGGGGTTTTGAGGTCGCGCGTCAGCTGGGCGTAGCGGGCGTAGAACATCTTCAGGTCCTTGGAGTCGGCGTCGATGCACGACATGGTGTCCAGCACGTTGATCGAGTGCTGGATGATTTGCACGAAACAGCGGTGCACCGAGTCCTCGTCGTCCTTGTCGCTCTCCTGTAGGTCAAAGCAAAAGAGTTTCACATAAGAGAAACCTTAAACTCCCATCGCACTCACCTCCAGCTTGATGGGTATCATCAGGCCGTACCCGACAAAGGCTATTTGGGCCACCTCCAGCATCAGATGCTTGCGCACACTTTGGCAGCACTTGTAGTTGAGCAGCTTGGTGTCGGCCCCAATGCGCGGCGCCAGCTTGATGCACGCCATCAGCAGCTCGAAGTGGGCCACATAGCACTTGGCCGTCGTCATTTGCCGCCAGAAGCCCTTGTAGCCGGTCATCGCGTGCTGGTGCACTTGCGCCTTCACCAGAATCAGCATCATCAGGGCGTCGATGAACCACCTCTTCGCGGCCAGCACCTCGCCGTTCGTCGCAAAGAACTTGGTGAACTTGTCGCACAGCTCCACGTACTTCGTGGCGAACCCGCTGAGTTGCGCGGAGTCCAACAGTTTCACANGGCCGAGTCCAACAGTTTGACATAGTAGTACATGAGGGACAGCACGTACGCGATCGCCTTGTCGGCCTGCAAGTGCTTNCGCGGAGTCCAACAGTTTCACATAGTAGTACATGAGGGACAGCACATACGCGATCGCCTTGTCGGCCTGCAAGTGCTTGAGGTCGCGGCACACGCGCAAGTAGCGTGAGGCCAGTTCGCTGCACTGCTGTTGCTGCACCTTGGCTTCCATGTCCAGCTGGGCGAACAGGAAGAACACCTCCAAATGTTGGCGGCACTCCTCCTCCAACTGGGCGGGCTGCTTCGCCGGCCCTTTGCAGTTCGCCAACAAGCCGAAAAAGGCCTCGTACATTTGCTGCAGCTCGTCGGGGGGCAACGAATTGATGAACGTCATGTTGGCCGCTTTGCGGCGCGGCATCAGCCATTGCCCGAACTCCGCGACAATGTTGTCGTATTGGAAATTCAACGTGCCGTTCAGCGTGAGCATTTCCCGCAGACACTCGCTGATCGCCTGCAGGGCTTTGCGGATCTCCGCCTTGGCCGTCGACGGATCGACAGTCTCGTAGTTGCGCTGGAAGAGTATGTGTTGGAAGTAGATGGGCAAGATGAATTTGTAGTCGTCTTCGTTTTGCAGTTTGCGCGCTTCGCCACGCACATAGTCCACCACAACGATTGACTCTTTCAGTAAATTCTGGAAAATTCATCAAATGAGTACAGATTTTTATTGGAATTCTACGCATTAAGTGCTCACCGTCTCCAGCAGGGTGTTGTGAAAGTACCGAACTAGCTCCAGGAATTTTGTCCAGTTTCGTGGGNGAAAGTACCGAACTAGCTCCAGGAATTTTGTCCAGTTTCGTGGGCACGATGTCGGCTGCAGCGACGGTGTCAAAATCCTCTGGAATATATCACAGTAGATGTCGTAGTGTGTGCCGCCAGACGTTCGCATCGCCATGCAGATGTTCCGCAGCACCAGGAAGGCGAATTGCACACAGTGTTTGGCGGCATCTTTGTGGCCGCTGCTCTGATAGCGCCGTAAACTGCTCAAGATGTCGTCGGCGGCCGCCAAGGCCTTGTCGCGCGTATCCTTCAAGGCAGTCTCATAGTCGGTGGCCATTTGTGTGGCGTTCCACGGTGTAGAATTCACCAAATATTCTCGAATTCTTCAATAAATGCAATTACAATTTAAATCACAAAATGACGGATGGCGCGGGTT